>WNWK01004810.1:107500-132102 GCA_009830355.1 Cherax destructor
TATGTATATATATAATATATATATTTAATATATATAGGGAGGTACCACCTCTAGAACTTTATTGGGACCCTCATCCTCAGAGAAGACGATAAACGTACCTCAGGGAAAAATCGAGGTTCTATCCAGAGCTGTTTGAATATTTTCTTCTCCTACCACCCCCTATATATAATATATTAATGCTTTATTAATAGACAGAATACATTGACAGAGAACACAAACATGAACATGAATACAATGGTACAATATATCAAAGATTATGAATCTCCTCCAGCTCCTCCGAAGCCGGACGCGAGCCAAGTATGCAGCATGCGTTTCCCCTCTGGATGGCCACGCTCAGACGCTGGAACATGAACGTGGCTGCCCTTGGGTCCCTGGTGGTGTCGATGAGTCTGGACCCCAGTTCTTTAAGGAAACGTGTTGCATTTTTTCCCCACGCTCCCAAGGTCTCTGATCCCACTGGGACAAATTGATACTGTTGGCTTATGTCCCTGTACTTGCCGATCTTGTACTCCTCTCTGTGGTCAGCAGCTCCTCCCTGTCGCCCAACACTGTGATGGATGTAGGTGTCAGCCAGTGTCGACACACAGGTATAATCCCATGCTAAGAGCTTGCCATTCTTGTAAGGATAGATGGTGATCCCGTCGGGGCGGTTTGCTGGGTTGTAGGCGTTGTTGGCTGCTAGTGATCGAGGCTCTCTCTCGGCTGGGCATCCAGCTGTAGCAAGGGTTCTCTTTATGATGTCGTTGACCTCATTGTGTCTTGCATGCCAACCCTTGGTTTTAGAACAGTTAAGACCATGTAGACCATATTGGTCGGCTTGCGCATCGCTGTAAATACACGTATATTCCGTGTGAATAGGGGCAGCAAGGAGCAGAGCCACTGCAATACGAAGGGTCTTAGGGTCCAGGCGTGTTCCCATGGCCGAAATAGGAACTGTTTGGAGGAAGTCCTCAGAGTGATGTGCACTCACAGCTAGGAGACGGGCAGTCTCCCTGTCTGATGTTACGGCCCTAAGCATATTGGCAAGTATCTTTTCAGTGATGGGGCCGTCCCAGCTTGACTGTTTGTAGGCCAGTTCTTCACTAGGTTTTGGTGTTGGAGAAGCAAGAGTCTCCCATTCAGTGATGGCACTGGTGTAGCTAGGGTCCTGTATTCCTGCTGAATCACTGAGGTTGTCTGGAAGAATTTGTTTTATTAGCTCATTTGATGCTATGGAAGAGGATAAGAAAGCTGGTAGGGCAATCTGGGAGGATTTGCGTACTCCCAGCCCCCCAAGTCTGACTGGAAGTGAGGCTTGCAACCACTGTCCATCTTCGAGGGAAAGATTCAATACACTCTCTAGCATGGTCTTGAGGAGAGAGTCATATTCCTTGAGTTTCGGACTGCTGAAGGCTGGAGAGCATCTCAGGAAGTATGTAAGTTTTGGGATTGACAGGCACCTGGTGAGTATATATATATATATATATATATATATATATATATATATATATATATATATATATATATATATATATATATATATATATATATACATATATATATGCAAGACAACCACTAAGACAAAATAAAGAAATTCCAAGCGCTTTCGTGACTACTCACATTATCAAGGAACTAATAAACAAAACATAACAAGAAGGCTTATATAGGGGCAAGACTACACCTCACAGTCACATCATACTAACAAAGACTACATCTCACAGTAGCGTAACATCGCACGACTCTGTGAAGAGGACCTGAAACTCTTCCCAAACATTAAGATTAGTCCAATTTATCATAAAATTCTTCCCAAATTTTATTAATTATAAATGAATCCAATTTATATAAACCAAAAGAAATATTCATATTATTTTCAAAACTACTTTTAATGAAACATGATTCTATTATGTTCCTATCAACCATGGACTTGCTTGATACAACCTTCTCAGCATTTTGAAAATAAATTGGATGGTTAAAATCTCTCACATTAATAAATAGAGCATTAGAATCTTGTCCATTTCTAATGCTATATTTATGTTGTTTTAATCTTAGTTCAAGACTTTTACCAGTTTGACCGTAATAAGAACATAAGAAAGGAGGAACACTGCAGCAGGCCTGTTGGCCCATACTAGGCAGGTCCTTCACATTCCATCCCACTAACAGAATATTTGCAAATATTCAATGCTACCCAAGAAATAAGCTTTGATAATTCTATTTACTCATGTGCAATTTACTCATGTGCAATTCCCACTCAAATCCAACCCCTCTCACTCATGAATTTATCCAACCTAAATTTGAAACTACCCAAGGTCCTTGCTTCAATAACCCCTCTAAATCTAAACTTATCTAATTTGAATCCATTATTGCGGGTTCTCTCTTGGAGAGATATCCTCAAGACCTTATTTTTATCCCCTTTGTTAATACCCATTTTCCACTTGTATACCTCGATCATGTCTCCCCTCATTCTTCGTCTTAGAAGTGAATATATTTTTAGGGTCTTCTATCTTTCTTCATACGGAAGATTTCTAATGCTATGTATTAATTTAGTCATTCTACGCTGAATGTTTTCTAACGAATTAATATCCATTCTATAATATGGAGACCAGAACTGAGCTGCGTAATCCAGGTGAGGCCTTACTAACGATGTATAAAGCTGTAATATAACCTCTGGACTTCTGTTGCTTACACTTCTTGATATAAATCCCAGTAATCTGTTTGCCTTATTACGTACGCTTAGGCATTGCTGTCTTGGTTTAAGGTTGCTGCTTACCATAACCCCCAAGTCCTTTTCGCAATCTGTATGGCTAAGTTCTACGTTATTTAACTTATAAGTGCTTGGGTTATGGACACTCCCGAGCTTCAGAACCTTGCATTTATCTACATTGAACTGCATCTGCCACTTTTCTGACCAGGAATTGAGTTTGTCTAAATCCTCCTGAAGTTCCCTGACTTCTACGTTTGAATTAATTATCCTACCTATCTTCATGTCATCTGCGAATTTGCTCATATCACTGGTAATTCCCTCATCAAGGTCATTGATATATATTATAAACAACAACGGGCCTAAGACTGATCCCTGTGGAACACCACTTGTTACAGATCCCCACTCGGATTTAACCCCATTTATGCACACTCTCTGCTTCCTATTGGTGAGCCATGACTCGATCCATGACAGCACTATTCCCCCAATGCCATGAGCTGCCACTTTCTTTAACAGTCTCTGGTGCGGTACTCTATCAAAAGCCTTACTAAAATCTAAATAGACAATATCGAATTCTTTATCGTGATCAACAGCCTCAAAAGCTTTACTAAAGAAGGTTAATAAATTAGATAGGCATGAACGGCCCCTCGTGAATCCATGCTGAGTATCATTAATCAAATTACGGTTATCTAGATGGCTTCTAATAATATCTGCTATAATTGACTCTAGTAATTTGCCTACAATTGAGGTCAGGCTTATTGGGTGGTAATTTGACGGTAGTGACTTGTCTCCTGCTTTAAAAATAGGAATTACATTAGCCATCTTCCACATATCAGACACCACACCTGTTTGAAGAGATAAATTAAAAATGTTAGAAATTGGTTCACAGAGTTCCATTTTGCATTCCTTAAGAACCCTTGCAAAAAGCTCATCAGGACCCGGCGATTTATTTTGTTTCAGTCGGTCTACTTTTTTCATAACCATTTCGCTAGTGACTGTGATATTACATAATTTATCTTCTTCAGGGACTCTGTAAAAATTAATTACTGGGATATTATTAGTGTCTTCCTGTGTGAAAACCGAGAGAAAATAATTATTAAAAATAGAGCACATATCATTCTCCTTGTCAGTAAGATGCTCAGAGTTATTTTTAAGGGGACCTATCTTATCCCTAACTTTTGTTCTATAAACCTCGAAAAAACTTTTTGGGTTAGTTTTTGAATCCCTAGCAACTTTAATTTCATAGTCCCGTTTAGCTTTTCTTATACCCTTTTTAACGTCCCTCTTGATGTCAGTATACTGATTTATAAGATGACCATCACCTCTATTTATGCGCCTATAAATTCCTTTCTTCTGCCCTAAAAGATATTTGAGCCTATTATTCATCTATTTTGGGTCATTTCTATTTTTGGGGGGAATTTTTCATCAAAAGTTTTTTTACTGTATCAAGATTTTTAAATACAACTTTGATATTAAAATTCTTAAGAAAGGAAGGTATATCAACCAAGTTTTCATGGTAAGGGAGAACCAACATATTTTTAGTTGAATAAGGTTGGTTGTCCCTTTTTGGACTGTAAAAAGTATTTCTAGCTATTTTAAAAGATTTATCAATTACGTTTCTTGGGTATTTTATATCATTAGCTATTTCATAAATTTTAGAGATTTCTTCATCTATGAACTTTGAACTACAAATACGTAAAGCTCTCAAAAACATTGAAGAGAAAACCGACACTTTAACTCTATCTTGATGTGAAGAATAATAGTGTACATAGGAACAATTATTTGTAGGTTTTCTGTAAATTTTAAATTTAAAATCAATGTTACCCTTAACAATAAAAACATCTAGGAAGGGCAATGAGTTATTTACTTCAAATTCAACAGTAAAATTTATAGAATTAGCTAAGCTATTTAATTTAACAAGGAAATGGTTTATGTCTACATTCTTAGGCATAAGGCACAAAATATCATCAACATATCTATACCACTTAGCTCTATTGGGAAGGATTGTGTTAAGCAATCCAATCTATGCAAATACTATGCCTTGGGTATCTGCAGGCACGGTATATATGGTAAAACAGGTGGGACATGCACCTTTGACCATCCCAAAAAAATGCCGCACCCACATGGCAACAGGAGAGTGCAACTTCCCCTCCTGTAACTTTTTTCACCCAGAAATGTGTCACTCATCAATCCATGAAAGAAAATGCTACAACGTATACTGCCAGGCACATCATCTAAAGGGGACAAGAAGACACAGACCAGCCAGACTATGGGAAACAAAAGATGGGAGCCACAACCCCTTCAGGAATAGAGTTCTTTTTAGGGCCAGGAGGGAAAAAAGACTGGCAAGAAATGACAATAATCCTACACCAACTGAAAACACTTCTGGAGCAGAGGTACGGACACTGGCCTCCACTTCAGAACAACATATATTAGAGCCAGCAAATAAAAAAAACCTAAATTCCACCAATATAACGACATTTGTCTTTGCAAACACAGAGAGTCTAAAGCCGTAAAAACAACAACAAAATTTCTTACATCAAGGGACTGCTCACGGAGTCAAATGCAATGTTTGCAGCATTCACAGAGACCCACATAAAGGATCTTTATGACAACGAAATATAGATCCCAGGTTATAACCTATTCAGATGCGACAGACTAAACAGGCAACAAGGGGGAATTGGCCTGTACGTCACAGAGTCGCTCATTTGCTCAGAACTACTAAACACCTCAAATGATGTAGTTGAAGCTTTGACGGTAAAGATTGAAACCAAAACCTTGTCATTGTGGTGGTATACAAGCCTCCAGACGCAACTTCCCAGCAATTCCAGGAGCAGCTTTTGAAAATTGACCACTGTCTGGAAAATCTCCCAACTCCTGCCCCAAACATCTCACTACTAGGAGATTTCAACTTGAGACACCTAAAATGGTGGAGTATAGCAAACAATGTCTTAGCAGAGATCACCCCAGGAGGCAGCGCAGGTGAAAATTCACACACACACGAACTATTAAATCTCTTCACCAAATTCACCTTACACCAGCAAATATTAGAGCCTACAAGACTAGAAAATACGCTGGACCTCATCTTCACTAACAACGACGATCTGATACGAATATAACCGTATCAAAGACAATACACTCAGATCACAATATAATAGAGGTACAGACATGTATGCACAGGGCTCCTGACCAGCAAAATGTGATCAGTCATGAAGAACTCTTCACAAAATTCAATTTTAATAACAAAAACGTACAATGGAATCAAACCATGTCCTAAATGAAACAAGCTGGGAAGATATCCTAAACAACACGGATCCGAACAGTTGCCTAGAAAAAATGAACTTTGTGGTTCTTGAGATCTGCCCAAGACACATTCCAATAAGAAAAAGAAAGAGATGTAAACTAGAAAGAGAGAGACACTCCCTATACAGACGAAGGCGAAGAGTCAAAGACCTGCTGAGTGGGGCCAATATATCGGAAATACGAAGGGAGACACTGGTCAATGAAATTGCAAATATCGAACTTAAACTGAAGGAATCTTACAAGAGACAAGAATCACAGGAAGAATTAAAAGCCATAAAGGAAATTGAAAACAAAAACAAAATACTTCTTCTCTTATGCCAATTCTAAGGGAAAAACAACATCCAGTATTGGGCCTCTGCTTAGGTGGGATGGGACATACACAGATGACAGCCAAGAAATGAGTGAGATATAAAAGTCCCAATACGACTCGGTGTTCAGCGAGGCGCTGCCCAGACTAAGGGTCGACAATCCAAATGAATTCTTTATGAACGAAACGCAAAATTTGGTCATCTCAAAAATCTCGGATATTATTCTAACTCCACAATACTTTGAAAAGGCAATAAATGACATGCCTATGCACTCTGCCCCAAGCCCAGACTCATGGAACTCCGTGTTCATCAAGAATTGTAAGAAACCCCTATCGCGTGCCTTCAGCATTCTATGGAGAGGGAGCATGGACACGTGGGTCATTCCACACACACTAAAAACAATAGACATAGCCCCACTCAACAATGGTAGCAGTACGACCCCGCCTCCTACTGCTTCGCCTCACCTGACTACATTATACAAGCCATCTCTACGGCCCTCTGCTGTATTTCCTACAAGATTGATGGACTGAACACATCGACTCCAGGCCGAGGGACTGATTACCTCAAACTCCTCCTCTCCTTACACCTTTCTGCTTTGTATTGGACTGATGAAGCCACGGTGTGGCGAAACGTTTCCTCAATAAAGATACCCAAGTGTTGCATATGTGTCTATTTTATAATATTCTAAGGACTTTGTAAATGGTCCAAGTCGGACCGAAACGGCGTCGTAAGCTCCTTTTTCCTATGTGCGGATTATTTGTGTGTTGTTCCAGTCACGGTATTGTGACTTTTTGTTATGTATTTCTTAGGATGCTGCACTTTTTCGTAATTTGGTGCCGTCTGCAATTTTTTTCTCTCTTAGATTTTAGTCCTACTTCAATATTCTTCCGAGTATCCATCATTGGGAACTCCACTTTTTATGGTAAGCCAATAAGACATTTCTCTGTTAACTACTACTCTGTTTCTTGTATGTCAGCCAATCATTCAATCCGTAGCTCGGTTGGTAGCGCACTCGGCTCACACATTGAGGTTCGTGGTTCGATCCCAGGTACGGGTGGAAACATTGGGCTTATTTCCTTAAGACACTTGCTGTCCCTGTTCACCTAGCAGTAAGTAGGTACCTGGGTGTAAGTCGACTGGTGTGGGTCGCATCCTGAGGACAAGATTAACCTAAATTGCCCAAAATGTTATGCATAATAAAGGGCTTTCTATATAATATGTAAATGATGTCAGCTATAGTCTGTATAAGTTGTATTTTGTACTTGTAATGATAATTATTATTATTATTATTATTATTATTATTATTATTATTATTATTATTATTATTATTATTATTATTATTATTATTCATTATTTCTACAAAGACATAATACAACTTCTTCTTCTTCTTCGTCTTCTTCTTCTTCTTCTTCTTTTTCTTCTTCTTCTTCTTCTTCTTCTTCTTCTTCTTATTATTATTATTATTATTATTATTATTATTATTATTATTATTATTATTATTATTATTATTATTATTATTATTATTATTATTATTATTATTAAGTACTTATATTTTGGCCACCAGTCTTAGATGGAGTATCTTGTTGAAGATTTTCTGAAACTGAAGATGTACGGCATCTAAGAGCAGCTTCTCCAAGTATTTTATTTTGTCTAGGCCGCTAATTTCGTCACTACGTTGTCGGTGTCAGCCCCTGAAAAAAAAAAATTTGCTACCTGAAGAAGCTGGTGTCATGTTCAGCTATAAATACAGTTTCAAAAGCTGTATTGAGTATAAATGTCATATACCAGTTGATTGTTGTTCCTATAGTTATTTTTTTTACCTGTTTTACCCATCTGGTGCAGTTAAAAAATCCCTTTGGGTTGTCATTCATATTTCTAGATATTTGCCTGTCAAATTCTTGTTCAGAATTTCCGACCATGTTCTTCCTCTCTGTAACCACGTGTAGTTAGTATGATCTTCCAGGTTACTGGGAGATCATACTAGCTACATTAAGTTTTCTCCCCAAGTTTCAACGAGTGATCTTATCATCCAACTTGGTTTTGTTTCATCTTTTTCCCGGTTTATTTTGATCGGTGTGATAACCTGTTCGATGCTTTGAATTTTTCTATGAAATGTGTTCCCCTTTTTCATTACATTATCTGTATTTAATTCATATTACTAATATCTCGACGCCTCAAAATAAACTGCTCTGTAATTGGCAATCATCATACACTTATACTCTAGATCTCATTCTTTTTTATTTTTACTTTGAATAGAATGATGTTGTGATTAGTAATTCCTAGTGTCTCTCCTACCTCCTCGCATGACTGTATGAGGTGAGAGTTTGAGTTAGAAAGTTGTCCTCATTGATGGTGATGAGTCTCCATTGATGATGAGTCCCCATTGATGATGAGTCCCCATTGATGATGAGTCCCCATTGATGATGAGTCCCCATTGATGATGAGTCCCCATTGATGATGAGTCCCCATTGATGATGAGTCCCCATTGATGATGAGTCCCCATTGATTATGAGTCCCCATTGATGATGAGTCCCCATTGATGATGAGTCCCCATTGATGATGAGTCCCCATTGATGATGAGTCCCCATTGATGATGAGTCCCCATTGATGATGAGTCCCCATTGATGATGAGTCCCCATTGATGATGAGTCCCCTGGTCCCCTGAAAGTGCACAAGAGAAAGAAAAGGTGAGAGAGAACATCGCAATTATTTTAACTTCAAGCTCATTTAAATTAGTTAATACTGTGGTTAAGGACGTACCATATGTTTAAATAAGCACTGTATGTGGGGCGTTCTGCCCCACTTTGAGACATCTTCCATAAAAAGAGTAAAAAGTATTGATTCTATACGTAAAATAAAAGTTGATAAATAACAAGCGAACAAGTGGATGAAAGGTATGAATAAACAAGATGTAAATAGGACATTAAAAACATCAAACCAGTGCAAATCAATAGAGTTAAATTGAAAAATAAAATTTACAGAGGATATTAAAAAACACTGTTTTGGTAATATATTTTTATATGAGTAACAGTGAGGTAAATATTTTCAAAATACAAAAATGCGTAAGACGCAATCATTAGTAAAATAGTCAGATTTAAAAATGATTTGAGCTCGTGGTCCAGTAGGCCTTATAAAATAGTATTTTTATTTTTTATGTTCTAACATCTTAATACGGCTAACATCTCAACAGCCACAAATAGTATCATCCCAATTAACCGTTTCAACTATTACATTATCGTAACGGTGAGAACTATTAACGTATTTTCAAAAGAAATAGTATTAACAGTATCAGAGCAGTCATTGCTAAAAAACATAAAAATATTCAAATCACTATTAAAATCACCATCCTCACTATGTGCTGTGAACTTTACATTCTTTCAGTTAACCAAAATAGCGACAGTCGTACCCAGGGTCCAGCGTCCCTCTAGTGACCCGAATTTATTATCTGCCTCTCGGGATTATCCGGGTGGCATCCGGCCATCTCTCTCCTTTACGACCTTTCTGGTCGCGCCGGACTTTTGCTGCTGTCGTACTTCTTCTGTTCCTCTCGCTGCCTTTTTACTAAATTCATTTGAAACTTTCACTGTTGCTACCATTTCTATACTCGCTTCGCCCTCGTCACTCTCACTATCCCCATTACTCTATTCATCACTATCGCAACTGCCACAACCCTCAATTACACCCCGAAAATAATCTTAAAAAGTATTAGGGTTATTTTGGTTCAATTTTAGGTGAATACTGATCAACTGGGAATATTCTGTAGACAGATGATGCTCAACATATGTCCATTGTTCCGGTATAATACAGATCCGAGGCAGAATTCATCACTAGGCTCAGCTTGTTTCCGAAACTGAGGTTGGTTTCAATCCCGAGTCCCTTGAGCGAGACCTCAGAAGCTTCACTTCAAGTTCAACCCGAGTCACATAATTTTGGATGCTGGTGCAGTGTCCAGAAGATTCCAACTTTGATCACTTACATTCTGGACCCATGAGGCACAAATTCCTGCAATTTTTAAAAGTTATCCCAACCATAAATAGATAGTATTCAGTTTGGAGATCATTCACTAATTTGACACTTCCTGGTGCATTAATTATTTTTATAAAGTGCGGTAAATTTTAAGGGTAACACCCTCATGCTTTACTATGATAAGAACTCTTAAGTAAGTAATTTTATTTATGACTTTTATTTAAATCCTACATGTATTTACTTTTACAGTTAAAATAATATTTATAGTTGATCATATTAGTAGTGTAATTGAACTAGGAATTATTTTTACTAGGAATGTGCCAAAGTATCGGCTATATTTAAGGCTATCGGTATCCCTGAAAAACTGGCCGATACCTGCCGATATGTTTTAAATATTATTCTTACATGTGTGCTTAAAAATATCAACATTAACGATCTACCTCACGATTGTGAGTTACTCATACTCTCTCTCCCTCACACACACACACATAGAGTTGTCAGGAAGTGGAATAGTCTGGCAAGCGACGTAGTGGAGGCAGGAACCATTCATAGTTTTAAGACGAAGTATGATAAAGCTCATGGAGCAGGGAGAGAGAAGACCTAGTAGCGACCAGTGAAGAGGCGGGGCCAGGCGCTATGAATCGACCCCTACAACCACAAATAGGTGAGTACACACACACACAAGACGTTCAGTGGGAGAGAGAATTGGCAGGAAAACCAGTAAAAGAAATGATGGATTATGTGACAACAAAATGCAAGGAGGCACAGAAGAGGTTTGTTCCCAATGGAAACAGAAATAATGGCAAGACCAGAACGAGTCCTTGGTTCACCCAAAAGTGTAGGGAGGCAAAAACTAAGTGCGCCAGAGAATGTAAAAAGTACAGAAGACAAAGGACCCAGAAAAATAAAGAGATTAACCGAAGAGCCAGAAACGAATATGCACAGATAAGAAGGGAGGCTCAGCGACAATATGAAAATGACATAGCATCGAAAGTCAAGTCTGACCCGAAGCTGTTGTATAGCCACATCAGGAGGAAAACAACAGTCAAGGACCAGGTAATCAGGTTGAGGAAGGAAGGTGGGGAGTTCACAAGAAACGACCAAGAAGTATGTGAGGATCTCAACATGAGATTTAAAGAAGTATTTACAATGGAGACAGGAAAGACCCCAGGAAGTCAGAATAGGGAGGTACACCAACAACGGATACACAAACAAGTGCAGGATGAAATACACACAACCGATACAGTAGACCACGGCATCCTACTCAAAAAAACTTGTCCATTACGGTACACGAGGCCACGCGCTAATATATTTCAAATCCTATCTTACTAACAGGTATCAATACGTCACCATTAAAGACACGACCACTTGATACTGGAGTGCCACAGGGAAGTATCCTTGGTCCCCTGCTCTTCCTCTTTTACATCAATGATCTTCCCAACGTATCACAACACCTGAAACCAATTCTCTTTGCTGACGACACGACTTATGTCATCTCCCACCCAAAATATCAGCCTGGATGACAGTCAACAAACTTATACTTAAACTGACAAAACCTTCTACATTATGTTTGGTAACAGAACAGGTGTTGCACAGCTGAACATAATAATTGACAACACTCCTATTGCTAAACACAATGAAGGCAAATTCCTGGGCCTACACCTTGAGAGCAACCTGAATTTCAGCACCCATATCAAACACATAGCAAAAAAAGTATCAAAAACGGTTGGGATCCTCTCTAAGATATGTTACTATGTACCGCAATCAGCCCTACTCACACTATACTATTCACTCATCTATCCCTACCTCACCTATGCCATATGTGGTTGGGGATCAACAGCAACAACCCACCTAAAACCAATATTAACTTAACAAAAAGCCGCAGTAAGAATTATCACGCAATCCAATCCCAGGCAACACCCCTCCCCCCCACTCTTCAAAGACCTCAATTTACTCACTGTTCAGAACATCCACACTTACTACTGTGCAACCTACATGTACAGAACCATAAATTCCAATATTAACCCTGAACTAAAACGATTTCTTGATAGTTGTGACAGGACCCATAGGCACAATACCATACACAAAAATCTCTATTAAATTCCCCGTGTCCGGCTAAATCTATACAAACGTTCAATGTATATTAAAGGGCCTAAAATCTGGAACTCCCTGCCTGAAAACTCCAGAACTGCAGACTCAGCTTCCATTTTCAACACTATCATCAAAAAACATCTTATCTCACTAACACACCCCACCATCACCTAAATACGTACATGAAAACCACCGATTCACGCACACACACACACATACATCCTCCTCATCCACACCATCACTGATCCAAAGGACAGTAAACACAAAATCCCGAATATAGCTATTGTCTAATAAATCTCAAACTAATTTTAAGTTTGTCTGATATACTCCAATATAGGAGCTTTAATAGAAACTGTAACAAGCCATGACAAAACCATTCTCAATACTAATTTTACAATCTAAATATTCTGAAATACCTCATTATTGTAAACCTAGTTAATCATTTGAAATTTGTATTCATTTGTAATTTGTAATACAATCTAAATGCAATTTAAATACAATCTAAATATTCTCAACTACCTCACTATTGTAATCTATTTAATCATTTGAAATTTATATTCATTTGCAATTTGTAATATAGATTAAAAACTAGTAGTAGTCTGCCTGAAATGCCTAGCAGACATGCTAGGCATGCTAATGGCCATCTTTGAAATTATTGTCTTATAAATGTAAACCACACATTGTAATCCTTACAGAGAAAATAAAATAATCTGAATCTGAATCTGAGGAGGAGGTGAAGAAGCTGCTATGTGACCTTGATACCTCAAAGGCGGTGGGACCAGACAACATCTCCCCGTGGGTCCTTAGTGAGGGAGCAGAGATGCTGTGTGTGCCACTATCAAAAATCTTCAAAACATCCATTGAAACTGGGCAACTACCTGAGGTGTGGAAGACGACAAATGTAGTCCGAATCTTTAAGGAGACAGACACGAGGCATTAAACTATAGACCAGTGTCACTGACATGTATAGTATGCAAAGTCATGGAGAAGATCATCAGGAGGAGAGTGGTGGAGCACCTAGAAAGACACAAGCTTATAAACGACTACCAGCACAGTTTCAGAGAAGGTAAATCCTGTGTCCCAAATCGACTGGAGTTTTATGACAAGGTAACGGAAGTAAGACACGATAGAGAGAGAGGGGTGGATAGACTGCATTTTCTTGGACTGCAAGAAGGCCTTCGACACAGTTCCTCACAAGAGGTTAATGCAAAAGCTATAGGATCAGGCACGCATAACAGAAAAGGCACTGCAATGGATCAGCGAATATCTGACAGGGAGGCAACAACGAGTCATGGTACGTGCCGAGGTGTCAGAGTGGGCGCCTGTGACGAGCAGTGTTCCACATGGGTCAGTCCTAGGACCTGTGCTGTTTTTGGTGTATGTGAATAACATAACAGAAGGGATACACTCAGAAGTGTTCCTGTTTGCAGATGATGTGAAGTTAATGAGAAGAATTAAATCGGTCGAGGATCAGGCAGGACTTCAAAGAGACCTGGACAGGCTACAAGCCTGGTCCAGTAACTGGCTCCTTGAATTTAACCCCGCCAAATGCAAAGTCATGAAGATCGGGGAAGGGCAAAGAAGACTGCAGACAGAATATAGTCTAGGTGGCCAAAGACTGCAAACCTCACTCAAGGAAAAAGATCTTTGGGTGAGTATAATACCAAGCACATCTCCTGAGGCACACATCAACCAGATAACTGCTGCAGCATACGGGCATCTGGCAAACCTAAGAATAACGTTCCGATACATCAGTAAGGAATCATTCAAAACTCTGTACACCATATACGTCAGGCCCATACTGGAGTATGCAGCACCAGTTTGGAATCCACACCTGGTCAAACACGTCAAGAAATTAGAGAAAGTGCAAAGGTTTGCAACAGGACTAGTCCCAGAGCTAAGGGGATTGTCCTACGAAGAAACGCTAAGGGAAATCGGCCTGACGACACTGGAGGACAGGCGGGTCAGGGGAGACATGATAACGACATACCTAATACTGCGAGGAATTGACAAGGTGGACAGAGACAGGATGTTCCAGAGATGGGACACAGAAACAAGGGGTCACAATTGGAAGTTGAAGACTTAATGAGTCAAAGAGATGTTAGGAAGTATTTCTTTAGTCATAGAGTTGTCAGAAAGTGGAATAGTCTGGCAAGTGACGTAGTGGAGGCAGGAACCATACATAGGTTTAAGACGAGGCATAATGAAGCTCATGGAACAGGGACAGAGAGGACCTAGTAGCGATCAGTGAAAAGGCGGGGTCAGGCGGTGGCCCCGTAGCCTGGTGGCTAAAGCTCTGCTTCACAGGGTGAAGCGAGGGTAGAAACATTGGGCGTGTTTTTTACACCGGTTGTCTATGTTCCTCATCAGTAAAATGGGTACCTGGGTGTTAGTCGACTGGTGTGAGTCACATCCTGAGATAAAACTGACCTTATATGCCCGAAATGCTCAGCATAACAAGCGGCTTTCTATGTAGTAGTATGTCATTGATGTCAGCTAGGACTGTATACCTTGTACATGTACTTGTAGTAAATAAAGATATTATTATTATTATTATTATTATTATTATTATTATTATTATTATTATTATTATTATATAGTAGTAGTAGTAGTAGTAGTATAGTTAGTATATAGTAGTAGTAGTATTATTATTATTATTATTATTATTATCCTAACAGGATAAAACAAAATAATGGATCTCAAAAGGGAGGATGTAGAGGCAAGGGAACCGAGGATAGCTATTCTGAGAAGGAAGAATATACAAAAAGACTCAAGAGCAAAATGGAACTAGAATGGGAAAAAAAGGCTAAATGAGCTTTGCAACAGAATGGTGGAGAAGATATCTGAATAGATAAATAAGTGGGAGTTACAAGCCGTAACTAATGAGGCAAAGAAACAGAGAAAGAACTGGAAGTGATGAAGCAGGATATAAAGACTAAGACCGAAAGAAGCAAGGTAGTGGAAACAGAAACTTCAGCGGACAGTGCAGAATATCAGGTCACTGGTTTGTCCGAGAGATGATAATGGAAACAACAAATATTCTTAAATTGGATCCAAATATACAGAGGATAAAAACAGGAAGAAGAGAGGGAGTTGTCAATAATTATTCATGGGCTTCAGGAGGCTGAAGGGACGACCTATGTCTGAAAGAAGAGTGGAAGGAAAAAGAGATTGAGAGCATCATCGCAATAACAGGAGAGAAGGACATGTCCCAGGTAACATATTTTCACAGACTTAGGGGGTATTTGAGGGGAAAAATCGTCAAGTCAAGTTGACATTCAAGACAGAAGTGGTATGGAACAGGATACTACAACAGAAACACTAGAAGAATGAGAACAACAATAGAACACTAGAAGAATGAGAACAACAAAGAGTGAGAGTAAGAAGACACCAGTGGAAGCAAAGAGAGACAGGGCAGGCATCGACATACAGGAAAGCTCAGTCTCACTGGGCACACCAAACACAAATGCTCACAGAACCCCTCGTCAACCCCTACCACCCCATACCAACCAAACACAATAACCAGAAACAAGCCACACTCCACAACCCTCCCCCAGCACTAATACCACCATCACAGCAGCCTTTCATAATATCCTGCCCTGCCTTCCATACTCCTAGTCTGCACCACCCCCTCCATCCTTTCAAAATACAGTACTGGAAAGGAAGCTGAAGGTATGGTACACCAATGCAGATGGAATAATAAATAAGACTGAGGAATGGCAAGAGCAAATCATTGAGGCATCCCCGGACATCATAGCACTCACGGAGACAGAGCTCATGGAAATGATAACAAATGCAGTCTTTCCAAATGGATATCAGATCCTGAGGAAAGATAGAAGGAACAGAGGGGAATGAGGAGTTGCACTGCTCATTGAAAACTAGTGAAGTTTCACGGAATAGTAAGTAAGTACGTAAGTTTATTCAGGTATACACAAATACAGTTACATAGATTATCATACATAGCAGCATATGTGTAGAGAACCTAGGATAACCCAAATAGTCAGACAGAGTGACTTATTTCCATTGGAAAGGGGAAGCAGATAACCTTATAGTAGGAACACATCAGATCAGGGGTCCAAAAATGATATACAACCCACCACTGAACAATAAGAGACCAAGATAAAATTACGATGAGAGCAATAGTGCAATGGTGAATACACTAGTCGAGGTGGCCAAAAGGGCCCACATGGAGGACCAGAAACGTGGAGGGTGAAGATGCTGGAGACAATATTGGAAAACTTCATGCACCAACATGTTAGGGATAGAACCAGAAAGAGAGGAAAGGATGTTCCAGCAACGCTGGACCTAGTATTCACCATGAGCAGTTCAGACACAGGGGCTAATACACATGAAAAGCAGCTTGGCATTAGTGACCACGTGGTCCTGAGTTTCAAATACCTTTTAGAGTTAACAGTGGAGAATGAAACAGCACGAGAAGGATGGGAGAAACCAAACTTCAAAAAAGGGAACTACACAGGTATGAGGCGATTCCTCCATGAGGTACAGTGGGAAAGGGAACTAGAGGGAAAGACAGTAAATGAAATGATGGAACAAAGTGATGACAAAGTGCAGTGAGGCAGAGAAGTTCATACCAAGGGGTAACAGAAATAATGGAAAGACCAGATCGAGTCCATGTTTTACCTGGAGGTGTAAAAAAACAAAGCAAAGTATAGAAGGCAAAGGACTCAAGAAAACAAGGGGATGAGCAGAAGAACCAGAAACAAAGATGCATGGTTAAGGAGAGAGGCCCAGCAGCAATATGAGAATGACATAGAATCAAAAGCCAGCTCTGACCCAAAGTTATTATATAGTTACATCAAGAGAAAAACGACAGTCAAGGACAAGGTAATCAGGTTGAGGAAGGAAGGAAGCTCACAAAGAGTGGTCAGGAAGTATGTGATTTAGAGACGTATTCACAGTGGAGACAGAAATGCTTCCAGCAAACCAAGGCAGTAGGGTTCACGAGCAAGTGCTGGACACACTGCACATAACCAAGGAGGAGGTGAAGAAACTGCAAGGTGAACTAGATACCTTGAAGGCGGTGAGCCCAGATGACATCTCTCCTTGGGTCCTGAGAGAGCAGAGGAACTGTGTGTGCCACTAGCAACAATCTTCAGTAAATCTACCGAAACAGGGCAACTTGGGTCTGAGATGTGGAAGACGGCAAATTAAGCAGACAGACGGGAAGCATTAAACTACAGACCAGTGTCACTGACATGTATAGTATGTAATGTCATGGAAAAGATTATCAGGAGAAAAGTGGTAGTGCACATAAAAAGGATTGGGCTCGTACATGACATTGAGCACGGCTTCATGGATGGAAAATCCTGTGTCACAAATCTACTTGAGTTCTACGACAAGGTAACAGAAGTAAGACAGGAGAGAGATATGTAGAGTGCATTTTTTTTTACTGTAAGAAGGCTTTCGACACTGTACCACACAAGAGAATGATTCAAGAACTAAAGGAGCAGGCAGGAATAGGGAAACCATAACGATGGATCAGGGAATACCTGATCCACGAGTGTTGGTACGTCATGTGGTGTGAGTGTCAACAGGGAATAAACAAGGGTCAATCCTAGGACCGGTGCTGTTTCTTGTATATGTGAATGATATGACAGAAGGAATAGATTCAGAGGTGTCCCTGTTTGGCGATGATGTGAAACTAATGAGGAGAAAATAAGTGGACGAGGATCAGGTAAAATTACTCTGGGATCTGGACGGGCTGCAAGCCTGGTCCGACAAATGATTCCTGGAGTTTAACCCCACCAAGTGCAAAGTTATGAAGCTTGAAGAAGGACAAAGAAGACAACAAATGGAGTACAGGCTAGGGGATCAAAGGCTGCAAACCTCACTTAAGGAAAGAGGATCTTGGTGTGAGCGTTATACCGAGCATGTTTCCTGAATTATTCCCTCTATCATATTTCCATTCAATGCTAAAGGTAATTGATTTGCGGTTACTTGCGCCAAGTTCCTCAGTAATATCTAAATTATTAATAAGGGTTTCCTTGTTTGCCAGAACCAAGTCAAGTAGGTTATTTTCCCTTGTAGGTTCTGTCACAAACTGCTTTAAAAAACAATCCTGAACTACTTCCAAGAAGTCATTAGACTCTAAATTCCCAGTCAAGGAATTCCAGTCAATCTGACTAAAGTTAAAGTCCCCTTGAATTACTACGTTATCGTGCCTTGTGGCCTTAACAATTTCATTCCACAGTAGTCTTCCCTGGACCCTATCCATTTTTCCTTCCCCTCTGAAAATTCTACCCAGACTCAGTATGTGTTATTTCAGATTTAGTTTTTCTGCAACAATTCAAGCGATCTCGGACATACAGTGCAACCCCACCCCCCCATTCCGATACTTCTGTCTAATTAGAACAATTTAAAACCCTGAATGTGACATTCAGCAGGCATGCGCCGATTTTTCATATTAAGCCACGTCTCAGTTATGGCAAATACATTAGGGTTACCTGCACATGCAACTAATCTCAACTCTTATTTCTAGCACTACAATTATTAATGCACTTTTCTTTTCCTGCTCATTTCTGTTCCTCCACTATCCCTGTTACTGTCCTTATCTCCTAGTGCCACTGGTTTTTCAATATTCACCAATAGCTCTACCTCATTGTGTCTATAACTAGTTTCCCTAAAAACTCACACTATCGCTACACTGAGAATACATTGCTTTCCCACAAAAACTCATACCACTAACGATTTCTAGTTTAAAGCCCTAACAGCTTCCTCTACTGCATTGGCCAGTGCCCCCACCCAAACCTAGATAAGTGAACCCCATCCCTGACATACATGTCATTTCTGTCGTAGAAGAGGTCCAAGTTGTCTATGAATGTTACTGCATTTTCATCACAGTGTTTGTCCAGCCAGAAATTGACACCAATTGCCCTGGACAACCATTCATTTCCAACTCCTTTCCTCGGCAAAATGCCACAGATCACAGGGTACCCAAACCTCTCTCCTCCGACTTCCCCAACCAGCGGGGATGGTCTCTTCCCCACTGGCACCCATACCCTCTGTCCACGGATCCACCTCATCACCTACAACCCAGTACAACCCAAAAAAAACACAACCACCAAATACAACTGCCCAGTATAATGTGTAGTAAATCTCCATAATCATTACATCCTACATACCCATGCATTGACCATCTAACATCCCACACCTGAGTGCAGAGCAGAAAGGTAAAGTGAAAATCAGGTTCTTGTGGTAACCAATTTACAAATAGGATACAGGCAGGATGGCAGTGCAGTATACCTGTGGGACATGTGAAAAGGCTCTTTGGGAAAAATCCAGAATCATATGCAACCTTTGCTCTTCAAAACATCATGTTTCCTGTGCAAGAATAAACACTTCATCCAAAAACAACATCCATCTAGAAATGTGTTTCTGGATCTGCAATAAGGATGTGGAACTATGGACAAATATCAGGAAAGTACTCAGGAGGTTAATAAACAATAAGCATGAAAACAAAGAGGAACTATTGGATAGTCTACCCAGAATATATAGAGCATGGGAAGATAGAGAGGAGTAAAGTTTAACACACAGAATGCCCAGTCTATAACAACTGACCCAGAAATAAACAGACACCCACTGGAAAAAACACAGGAAACAAAAAAATCAGCTAGCTCAGCCCCCAGCCATAGTGCAAATCCGGGCTGGGTCACCATCTGGAAAAGGCCCGGGCCGGGAGAGTACCGCCGAATCAACAAGTAGAAGAAGAGCAAGTACCAGGTGGTGTTTATTCATCTCTAAGTCAATTAATATTTGTTAGGTTATCACTGAATATGTAAGAATTTGTGTGAGGTAACCTATAGACTGCTCCAACTGTAACAGGTTTTTAGGTTTTTGTTTGAAAATTTTACAAATATATATTCACCATTCTCGTCCCTAGTGTAAGTAGATTAATTACATTTTAATTCATCAGAGTAGTATATAGCAGTACCACCTCTTAATTGATCAAGCCTACAGTTATGTATGGCTGTTTAACCAGGTAAGGCAAATATGTCTGAGTCGTGTTTGAGCCAGGTTTCTGAGTCGTGTTTGAGCCAGGTTTCTGAGTCGTGTTTGAGCCAGGTTTCTGAGTCGTGTTTGAGCCAGGTTTCTGAGTCGTGTTTGAGCTAGGTTCCAATAAGAATGATGATAGACATGGTGACATTTAGAGAATTATGCAGTGCTAAGAGGTCATCATAGTGTTTACTCAGGGATCTAACATTATAACTGAATATAGTTTACCCCTGAACAACAGGGGGTTAGGGGCGCCCAATCTCCCCATGCAGTCAAAAAAGCCACATAGAACTTTTGACTCCCCAAAAACTTTACTAATAGCCTACTGTTGAGCAGAAGGCCTTACCGATAACATAAACAGTCGATTAACATATTTTGTATGCTATTGTAATGAAGCAAATCAGCCCCTCGAGTCATGCCTATGTTAAGGTGTGATAAATATTTATTGTGAAAATTTCATGACTGTCCTAATGTGTACTTATATTGTTCCCTATTTATTATGCGAATAGAACTGTAACTCAGATTTAGGAAATAAATACAATATAATTAAAATATAAGCTGTATAATGTCATATACCATCATTGTTTTCATTGAAATGTAATGCAGAACAATTGCAAATGTTTAATTAATTGAGAAAGTATTATTATCAGTATTATTTTTATTACTGTAACATTTGTAAATAATTTGCAGATATCCATAATACTGTAAAAGCTGTAAACTAACTGTAGAAAATGTGTTAAAGTATGATCATTGTCGCTTAGTGATGTTCTATTGTCAGTTGATCCAGTGTGATTTCACTGGAATATTTGTTTAACTGTAATATAGTGTATAAATTAAATTCATTTTTATGTATTACCTGGAGTTTACCTGGAGAGAATTCCAGGGGTCAACGCCCCTGCGGCCCGGTCTGTGACCAGGCCTCATGTTGGACCAGAGCCTGATCAACCAGGCTGTTACTGCTGGCCGCACGCAGTCTAACGTACGAACCACAGCCTGGCTGGTCAGGTACCGACTTTAGGTGCCTGTCCAGTGCCTGCTTGAAGACAGCCAGGGGTTTGTTGGTAATCCCCCTGATGTATGCTGGGAGGCAGTTGAACAGTCTTGGGCCCCTGACACTTATTGTGTTGTCCCTCAACGTGCTAGTGGCACCCCTGCTTTTCATTGGGAGGATGTTGCATCGGGGATGTTGCATCGTCTGCCGAGTCTTTTGCTTTCGTAGGGAGTGATTCTCGTGAGCAAGTTTGATACTAGTCCCTCAAGAATTTTCCATGTGTATATAACAATGTATCTCTCCCGCCTGCGTTCTAGGGAGTACAGGTTTAGAAACTTCAAGCGTTCTCAGTAATTGAGGTGGTTTATCGCAGTTATGCGTGCCGTGAAGGTTCTCTGCACATTTTCACGGTCAGTATCAGATTATTTTTCCAATAATTATTGTGAGTATTAATAAGGTGTATTGAAATGAGTTGAGCTTCTGTTAAAGAGTTCTTAAAGAGCTTATGTACAGGGTTTGAGTTCTGTTCAAACACCTTGGAGGGAACACCAGGGCAAGACTTTGTAAACAAACCCACTCCACACCTTTGTAAACAAACCCACTCCACACATTTGTCGGCTTAAACATCCTTTCTCAGTTATCCATATTGATTATCTGCTGCTAACAAGTGAGTTCATAACATGTATTAATGTGGGTATAAGTAGAGAAGCCCAAATATTAATATAAATGCATGTTTTTGGTGGGATAGCCACTGGGGGAAACAGTTTTCAGCCGGCACTCTTATGCTACACTTAGGAAGTGCTGTTAACTGTATTTGTGCCTTGTAACTTGCATTATTATAGCGTAAGTAATGCTTGCATATTATATGATTAAAGTCAACTGTAAATTACTGATAATTTAATGTGTAAAATGATTGTTTATGTATGACCATGTGACTAGCTTCAACTAGTTTAGCTTTGTTTCGTACTAGCCTATTTTAAAATATTTTTAAATGTGTTTTCCTTTCAGCACTTTACTAGATTTTTGTTGTTAGTTATCAGAGATGTGGAGTACAACCTTTCCTCTGGTAATTTTGTCTTTAACCTGTAATCTACCCCAATATTCTCTATCTTTCTACCGTATAACTTTTCTAACCTATATTTCATATTAATACTATTTCATTAAATATCTGCTACTTATGCTTACTATATTTTTGTTGTAATTTGTGGTTCTGCCTGTAATCTAACCTAGCTTTATGCCTATTTTGTTATAGCACTGTCTCTCTCTAATTTTTCTGTCTCCCAATCTCATTCATGCTAGCTTATGTTTCATGTTTTGCTTTATGTATTAAATATGTTCATTCTTTTGTACCTGTTAATTGTGTTATATTTCATTGTGTTTATTTTACCTCAGTTAGATTTCTTATTGTTTTTGTGTTAGTATAATAGTCTTTAATTTTTATAAGTGAATTATTTTGTTATGTTATTTTTATTGTAGGTGATGAATGTGTACTAATGTTTTGTTATTCATGTACAATCTTTTAATGGTATTTGTTGTGAGTTGTATGACTAAATCACAAATACTCTTATAGAGTTTAGCAGCGACCAGGCACCCTAAGGGACTGGCAGAGAGTTACTGGTATACTTGACAGCACTAGTCTTGGAGGATCACGCAAGGATTGTAAATCTAGAAATCTGAAGGTCTCTGTGCTAGTATGAAGAAGGATTGTATAGGCATACTGGGTCAGGAAAGTACTCAGATAAAGTATGATACCGCAAGGGAGTTCCTTGGAAAGTCTGTGGAGAGTCATAATTTTTTTCCTGACTATTGTCATAGGTGCTTGTATCAGTTAGGTGCGTATACTTGGAGAGGGTTTCGGGGTCAACGCCCCGTGGCCCGGTCTGTGACCAGGCCTCGTGGTGGATCAGGGCCTGATCAACCAGGATGTTACTGTTAGCTGTACGCAAACCAACGTATGAACCACAGCCCGGCTGGTCAGGTACTGACTTTAGGTGCCTGTCCAGTGCCTTCTTGAAGACAGCCAGGGGTCTGTTGGGAAGGCAATTGAAGAGTCTTGCGCCCTTGACACTTACTGCTTTTCATTGGAGGAATGTTGCACCGCCTGCCAAGTTTTTTGCTTACGTAGGGAATGATTTTCGTGTGCAAATTTGGTACTAATCCCTCTAGGGTTTTCCAAGTGTATATTATCATGTATCTCTCTCGCCTGCATTCCAGGGAATACAAATCAAGGAACTTCAATAGTTACAATTAATTTAGGTGCCTTATCGTACTTAGGTGTGCCATGAAAGTTCTCTGTACACTCTCCAGGTCAGCAATTTTGCCTCCCTTCAAGGGGCAGTTAGTATACAGCAGTATTCCAGCCTAGAGAGAACAAGCGATTTGAAGAGAATGATCATGGGCTTGGCGTCGCTAGTTTTGAAGGTTCTCATTATCCATCCTATCATTTTCCTAGCAGATGCGGTAGATACATTATTGTGGTCTTTGAAGGCGAGATCCTCTGACATTATCACTCCCAGGTCCTTCACATTACTTTTTCGCTCTATTGTATGGTTAGAATTTGTTCTATACCCTGATACATTTTTAATTTCCTCAAGTTTTCAATATCTGAGTAGTTGAAATTTCTCTTCAATGAACTTCATATTGTTTTGAGTGGCCCATTTGAAGATTTGGTTGATGTCCACTTGGAGTCTTCCGGTGTCTTCGATAGAGGTCACTGTCCTGGCAATTCGGGTGTCATTCGCAAAGGAAGACACGGAGCTATGGCTTACATAATAATAATATAATAATAATATCTTTATTTACTACAAGTACATGTACATGATATACAGGCCTAGCTGACATCAGTGACATACTACTATATAGAAAGTCCCTTGTTATGCTGAGCATTTCGGGCAGATTAGGTCAGTGTCCTAGGATGCGACTCACACCAATCGACTAACACCCAGGTACCCATTTTACTGATGGGGAACATAGACAACAGGTGTAAAGAAACACGCCCAATGTTTCTGCCCTGGCTGGGAATCGAACCCAGGCCCTCGCCGTGTGAAGCGAGAGCTTTAGCCACCAGACCACCAGAGCCCATGTCAGATATGAGGATGAGGAATAGGATGGGAGCGAGTACTGTGCCTTGTTTAACAGAGTTTTTCACCATAGCTGCATCGGACTTAACTCCATTTAATATTGTGTTCTATTTGTCAGGAAGTTATAGATCCATCTACCAACTTTTCCTAGCGCACGCATTTTGTGCGCTATT
>WNWK01004811.1:0-25000 GCA_009830355.1 Cherax destructor
ATAATAATAATAATAATAATAATAATAATAATAATATTAATAATAATAATAATGTAAAACATTACGCTAATCTTAGGAATAGTTCCAGACGTCTTTACATGTAGGTAAAGAGACACGTAAGTTCCTCCGTCGTCTAATAACGTGTTCATTTTTCCACTATAATCTACATTGTCCATAATTACTATCGCATTTGCTTTGTTTGTTTCGTAAGGTGAAGTATAGAATCTTTCCTTAATTCATGGAATAACTTAATAAATGTTTGACGTAGCAGCGCACACCGTGGTGGTGCTGAGTCCTGCACACCGTGGTGGTGCTGAGTCCTGCACACCGTGGTAGTGCTGAGTCCTGCGCACCGTGGTGGTGCTGAGTTCTGCGCACCGTGGTGGTGCTGAGTCCTGCGCACCGTGGTGGTGCTGAGTCCTGCACACCGTGGTGGTGCAGAGTCCTGCACACCGTGGTGGTGCTGAGTCCTGCACACCGTGGTGGTGCTGAGTCCTGCACACCGTGGTGGTGCTGAGTCCTGCGCACCGTGGTGGTGCTGAGTCCTGCACACCGTGGTGGTGCTGAGTCCTGCGCACCGTGGTGGTGCTGAGTCCTGCACACCGTGGTGGTGCTGAGTCCTGCACACCGTGGTGGTGCTGAGTCCTGCACACCGTGGTGGTGCTGAGTCCTGCACACCGTGGTGGTGCTGAGTCCTGCACACCGTGGTGGTGCTGAGTCCTGCCACCGTGGTGGTGCTGAGTCCTGCCACCGTGGTGGTGCTGAGTCCTGCGCACCGTGGTGGTGCTGAGTCCTGCACACCGTGGTGGTGCTGGAGTCCTGCGCACCGTGGTGGTGCTGAGTCCTGCACACCGTGGTGGTGCTGAGTCCTGCACACCGTGGTGGTGCTGAGTCCTGCACCGTGGTGGTGCTGAGTCCTGCGCACCGTGGTGGTGCTGAGTCCTGCACACCGTGGTGGTGCTGAGTCCTGCGCACCGTGGTGGTGCTGAGTCCTGCACACCGTGGTGGTGCTGAGTCCTGCACACCGTGGTGGTGCTGAGTCCTGCACACCGTGATGGTGCTGAGTAGTGCACACCGTGGTGGTGCTGAGTCCTGCACACCGTGGTGGTGCTGAGTCCTGCACACCGTGGTGGTGCTGAGTCCTGCGCCAGAGTCAGCCAGGGACATCACTGGGAGGCGGACTGTCAGCCTGACAGACACCTACGTCAAGTACCAAGTTGGCGCAGATAGCCCAGTGTGGGACTTTGCTAAATATATGTCTTGTACTTGACATGTAATTTAAGTACATGTCTTGCACCTGACATACATCCAAGGTGGGCGAAACCTCTTCAAGTAAATGACTTACTGTATGGAGTCCTCCATCACCCGTGTATGGAGTCCTCCATCACCCGTGTATGGAGTCCTCTATCACCCGTGTATGGAGTCCTCCATCACTCGTGTATGGAGTCCTCCATCACTCGTGTATGGAGTCCTCCATCACAAGTGTATGGAGTCCTCCATCACCTGTGTATGGAGTCCTCCATCACCCGTGTATGGAGTCCTCCATCACCCGTGTATGGAGTCCTCCATCACCCATGTATGGAGTTCTCCATCACCCGTGTATGGAGTCCTCCATCACCGTGTATGGAGTCCTCCATCACCCGTGTATGGAGTCCTCCATCACCCGTGTATGGAGTCCTCCATCACCCGTGTATAGAGTTCTCCATCACCCGTGTATGGAGTCCTCCATCACCCGTGTATGGAGTCCTCCATCACCCGTGAATGGAGTCCTCCATCACCCGTGTATGAGTCCTCCATCACTCGTGTATGGAGTCCTCCATCACCCGTGTATGAAGTCCTCCATCACCCGTGTATGGAGTCCTCCATCACCCGTGTATGGAGTCCTCCATCACTCGTGTATGGAGTCCTCCATCACCCGTGTATGAAGTCCTCCATCACCCGTGTATGGAGTCCTCCATCACCCGTGTATGGAGTCCTCCATCACCCGTGTATGGAGTCCTCCATCACCCGTGTATGAGAGTTCCATCACCCGTGATGGAGTCCTCCATCACCCGTGTATGGAGTCCTCCATCACCCATGTATGGAGTTCTCCCTATCACCCCATCCGTGATGGAGGTCTCCATCACCCGTGTATGGAGTCCTCCATCACCCATGTATGGAGTCCTCCATCACCCATGTATGGAGTCCTCCATCACCCGTGTATGGAGTCCTCCATCACCCATGTATGGAGTCCTCCATCACCCGTGTATGGAGTCCTCCATCACCCGTGTATGAGTCCTCCATCACCCGTGTATGGAGTCCTCATCACCCGTGTATGAGTCCTCCATCACCCGTGCTATAGGAGTTCTCCATCACCGTGTATGGAGTCCTCCATCACCTGTGTATGAGTCCTCCATCACCCGTGTATGGAGTCCTCTATCACCCGTGTATGGAGTCCTCCATCACCCGTGTATGAGATTCTCCATCACCCGTGTATGGAGTCCTCCATCACCCGTGTATGGAGTTCTCCATCACCCGTGTATGGAGTCCTCCATCACCTGTGTATGGAGTTCTCCATCACTCGTGTATGGAGTCCTCCATCACCCGTGTATGAAGTCCTTCATCACCAGTGTATGGAGTTCTCCATCACCCGTGTATGGAGTCCTCCATCACCCGTGTATGGAGTCCTCCATCACCCATGTATGGAGTCCTCCATCACCCGTGTATGGAGTTCTCCATCACCCGTGTATGGAGTCCTCCATCACCCGTGTATGGAGTCCTCCATCACCCGTGTATGGAGTTCTCCAACACTCGTGTATGGAGTCCTCCATCACCCGTGTATGGAGTTCTCCATCACCCGTGTATGGAGTCCTCCATCACCTGTGTATGGAGTCCTCCATCACCCATGTATGGAGTCCTCCATCACCCATGTATGGAGTTCTCCATCACCCATGTATGGAGTCCTCCATCACCCATGTATGGAGTTCTCCATCACCCGTGTATGGACTCCTCCATCACCCGTGTATGGAGTCCTCCATCACCTGTGTATGGAGTTCTCCATCACTCGTGTATGGAGTCCTCCATCACCCGTGTATGAAGTCCTTCATCACCAGTGTATGGAGTTCTCCATCACCCGTGTATGGAGTCCTCCATCACCTGTGTATGGAGTCCTCCATCACCCATGTATGGAGTCCTCCATCACCCGTGTATGGAGTTCTCCATCACCCGTGTATGGAGTCCTCCATCACCCGTGTATGGAGTCCTCCATCACCCGTGTATGGAGTTCTCCAACACTCGTGTATGGAGTCCTCCATCACCCGTGTATGGAGTTCTCCATCACCCGTGTATGGAGTCCTCCATCACCTGTGTATGGAGTCCTCCATCACCCATGTATGGAGTCCTCCATCACCCATGTATGGAGTTCTCCATCACCCATGTATGGAGTCCTCCATCACCCATGTATGGAGTTCTCCATCACCCGTGTATGGAGTCCTCCATCACCCGTGTATGGAGTCCTCTATCACCCGTGTATGGAGTCCTCCATCACCCGTGTATGGAGTCCTCCATCACCCATGTATGGAGTTCTCCATCACCCGTGTATGGAGTCTCCATCACCGTGTATGGAGTCCTCATCACCCGTGTATGAAGTCCTCCATCACCCGTGTATAGAGTCCTCCATCACCCGTGTATGGAGTCCTCCATCACCCGTGTATGGAGTCCTCCATCACCGTGTATGGAGTCCTCCATCACCCATGTATGGAGTCCTCCATCACCCATGTATGGAGTCCTCCATCACCCGTGTATGGAGTCCTCCATCACCCGTGTATGGAGTCCTCCATCACCTGTGTATGGAGTCCTCCATCACCCGTGTATGGAGTCCTCTATCACCCGTGTATAGAGTTCTCCATCACCCGTGTTGAA
Source organism: Cherax destructor (assembly GCA_009830355.1). Lineage (NCBI taxonomy): Eukaryota > Metazoa > Arthropoda > Malacostraca > Decapoda > Parastacidae > Cherax > Cherax destructor. Next base: position 3,901 of record WNWK01004811.1, read on the forward strand.
GTCCTCCATCACCCGTGTATGGAGTCCTCTATCACCCATGTATGAAGTCCTCTATCACCCATGTATGGAGTTCTCCATCACCCGTGTATGAAGTCCTCCATCACCCGTGTATGAAGTCCTCTATCACCCATGTATGGAGTTCTCCATCACCCGTGTATGAAGTCCTCCATCACCCGTGTATAGAGTTCTCCATCACCCGTGTATGGAGTCCTCCATCACCCGTGTATGGAGTCCTCCATCACCCGTGTATGGAGTCCTCCATCACCTGTGTATGGAGTTCTCCATCACTCGTGTATGGAGTCCTCCATCACCCGTGTATAGAGTCCTCCATCACCCGTGTATGGAGTCCTTCATCACTCGTGTATGGAGTCCTCCATCACCCGTGTATGGAGTCCTTCATCACTCGTGTATGGAGTCCTCCATCACCCGTGTATGGAGTCCTCCATCACCGTGATGGAGTCCTCCATCACCGTGTATGGAGTCCTCCATCACCCGTGTATGGAGTCCTCCATCACCCGTGATGGAGTCCTATCACGTGTAGGAGCCCATCACCTGTAGAGTCCTCCATCACCGTGTATGGAGTCCTCCATCACCCGTGTATGGAGTCCTCCATCACTCGTGTATGGAGTCCTCCATCACTCGTGTATGAGTCCTCCATCACCCGTGTATGGAGTCCTCCATCACCCGTGTATGGAGTCCTCCATCACCCGTGTATGGAGTCCTTCATCACCGTGTATGGAGTCCTCCATCACCCGTGTATGGAGTCCTCCATCACCGTGTATGGAGTCCTCCATCACCCGTGTATGGAGTCCTCCATCACCGTGATGGAGTCCTCCATCACCCGTGTATGGAGTCCTCCATCACCCGTGTATGGAGTCCTCCATCACTCGTGTATGGAGTCCTCCATCACCCGTGTATGGAGTCCTCCATCACCCGTGTATGGAGTCCTCCATCACCGTGTATGAGTCCTCATCACCCGTGTATGGAGTCCTCCATCACCCGTGTATGGAGTCCTCCATCACCCGTGTATGGAGTCCTCCATCACTCGTGTATGGAGTCCTCCATCACCCTGTATGGAGTCCTCATCACCGTGTATGGAGTCCTCCATCACCGTGTATGGAGTCCTCCATCACCCGTGTATGGAGTCCTCCATCACCCGTGTATGGAGTCCTCCATCACTCGTGTATGGAGTCCTCCATCACTCGTGTATGGAGTCCTCCATCACCCGTGTATGGAGTCCTCCATCACGTGTATGGAGTCCTCCATCACCCGTGTATGGAGTCCTTCACCTTATTCCTCATCATCGTATGGAGTCCTCAATCACTCGTGTATGGAGTCCTTCATCACCTGTATGAGTCCTCATCATCTGATGGAGTCCTCATCGTAAGTCCTCCGTGTATGGAGTCTCATCACTCGTGTATGGAGTCCTCCATCACTCGTGTATGGAGTCCTCCATCACTCGTGTATGGATCCTCATCACCTGTATGGAGTCCTCCATCACCGTGTATGGAGTCTCCATCACCCGTGTATGGAGCCTCCATCACCGTGTATGGAGTCCTCCATCACCCGTGTATGGAGTCCTCCATCACCCGTGTAGAGCATCCACACCTAGGAGTCTCCATTCTGGATGGAGAATCTCATACCTGGCAGGATCCTCATGCACTGTGTAGGAGTCCCCTCACCTAGTAAATGAGATCACATGGTGGTTCCAATCGGAAGGAGGCAACGTGAGGCAGTCCTCATCACCGTGTAGATCCTCATCACGTGTAGGGCTCCATCACCATGAGTCCCATACAAGTATGGAGTCTCAACGGTATGGAGTCTCCATAGCCGTTATGGTCCCCATCACCGGTTGTCCTTATATTCAGCCTACGTGTATGGAGTCCATCACTTGTATGACTCCATACCTAGAGCCTCACACTTCTAGCACACCTGCCTTGGAATGACACACGAATTTTCACTCTGTGCACAAATAAATCAGCACAAACTTACTATGTTTGTAGGTGAACCTCTGGCATGTCCCACTTAAAAGCCGTCTCTGGTAGCCAAAGAAGTGACCAGGTACTGCAAAGCTCGTTAAATTGTTCTTAACAAGTCACTAGGTAAGGATTTTTTTTGGCTTGATGGCTTTGCTTTCTCGATGCACGAAAACCCTGGTATGGCAGGAATATTGTAACTGCAGGCTATCATAGTCGAGTTATCTTAGTTTGTCCTGGTGGAAAACGTGGAGTGCCCTCAGGAGGACTGACAGGGGCACACAGCCACTTATGTGGGCAGGCAAAATCCGCCTCTAGATCTATCAAGTAAATAGGAGGCCGCAATGGCTGGATAGTTCCAAATCGAGGAAGGAAGGGAGGAGGCAGTGAAGGAAGGCCTAAAGCCACTTCAAACCAACACTGTGTTTTTTACTAGGTAGATGACTCGTCAGAGCTCACACATAAGAGTTCCAGCAATATTGCAGCTGCGATCCAACGATATGAGTTGCATGATGAGTTATCAGTCGGGTGAAAGAAGCAGTCCTGAGATAGAAGGCCTAGGCGTCACTCCCACACGTACACACATCCTCTCCCCTCAAACTCTCAGCCCGAACTGGTAATAGCATAGAAACATGAAAAACACACCAGAATAAATATTATGTGGCATAATATGACGGTCCATGGCCAGGTAGTAGAAGTGCGAAGATCGCCCATAAGGATTATTTTCCCATTCTCTTATCGCTATTATAAGAGAAAATGGATCAGGTGATGGTAAACTGTAGTAGACAAGCCTAGATGATGAAAACAGTGGAAAAAAACCAGTATTTTTTCAGGATTTTTTTTTTTCCGAGTACTTAGGGTGCCGCACGTTTCGGCCATTATCTCGGAAGTATGTTATTTACATATTTAGCCAAGCACCATCTATTATTAATGAACGAATTGACGTGATTTTCACAACAAACATAGAAGAATGATTGCTTTATAAGGTAGCAAGTACCTTTATGAAGTATCCCAAATATTTTCATATTTGTCTGGGATAAAAGTCCGATATTTTGCTAAATGTCAAGCAACCTACAAACTATTTTTTTTAGAATGAAGATAAGGTTTATTACAGAATTGGTACTTGCTACACGGTGGACGTAGAAGTTTTCTATCAGCAGAAAATGTCAAAACCACTTTTCCAAGTACCACTTCGGAGGAGCTCACTCCTAAGTGTGATTTTTAGTAAATCTTGCGTGGTTCATTTGCTTCTCGGCCGATTTTATTGAAACTTCGTCACCGCTCCTTCTATATAAGCTTCTAATAGTACACCAAAAATGAGCGCAATCGGTAAACATATAATAAAATTGATGGTAAATCGTTAAACTGCCCCTTCAGTACCTGACACACTGGGCTGTGGTTCGTACGTCAGTTTGCGTGCAGCCGACAGTAACAGTCTGGTTGATCAGACCCTGATCCACCATGATGCTTGTTCTCAGACCTGGCCACGGGGCGTTGAACCCCGAAACCCTCTCCAGGTAAACTACAGGTAACGACTTCCTAAAGGTAGTTCACGATTTAAATTTTTAAAGGAGTTTGTTACAGAATCAACAAGTGGAAATAACCTGCTTAATTTGGTTAGTGTTAACAAGAACAACCTTGTTAATAACTAAGAGATTACTGAGCAACTTGGCGTGATTGACCACAAATCGATTAACTACATAATTGAATGTTAGTTTGATAGTAGGGATAATTTAGTAACAGTTCCAGGTTTTCATTTAGCAGATTACAATGGACTTAGAGAACACCTATCATCTGTGAAATGTGGTAACGAAGAAAACTATTAATATGACACCTTTCTAAACACTATACTACACGCTGCTCCCAAAAGATTTATTCCGTATAGAGAAATGGATGAATAATATACTCAAACACCTTTTAGAGAAGAAGAAAGGAATTTAAAGGTGTATAAAAACAGGAGAGGGTCATCTCACGAATCAATATATTATCATTAAGACGGAGATGAAAAAAAGAGATAAGAAAAGCTAAACTTTGAAATTAAAAGTGCTGAGATTCGAAAACAAACCCTAAAGGTTTTTTATAGGTATATAGAACAAAGGTTTGTGGAAAAATAAGACCTCTTAAAACTAACTCTTCTCAGCTTACTGATATGGAGAATAAAATGTGCTCAATTTTCAATAATTATTTCCTGTTGATTTTCACACAAGAAGACACAAACAATATCACTGTAACTTATTTTTATAATGGACTTGAAGAAAATAAGACCAAAGTGTCATCAACGACCTAGGTGTCAATAATGACACCTAGGTCTGTATAAGTTCTATCATGTACTTGTAGAAATAAAGATTCTTATTTTCATTATTAATATTATAATTATTATCAGCGTTATTATTATTATTTAATTATTATTATCATTACTATTATTTTATTATTATTATTGTTATTATTATTATTAAAATTTTCATCATTATTCTTATTCTTATTATTATCATTATTATTATTAACATTATTGAGTGATGTTTATTGTAGTGAAGATAAGCTGCCTCTTCCTTACTACACATCATTCAACTACCTTATATTCACTGTACATTACTCAACTACCTTATATTCCCTGTACATTACTCAACTACCTTATATTCCCTGTACATTACTCAACTACCTTATATTCCCTGTACATTACTCAACTACCTTATATTCACTGTACATTACTCAACTACCTTATATTCCCTGTACATTACTCAACTACCTTATATTCCCTGTACATTACTCAACTACCTTATATTCCCTGTACATTACTCAACTACCTTATATTCACTGTACATTACTCAACTATCTTATATTCACTGTACATTACTCAACTACCTTATATTCCCTGTACATTACTCAACTACCTTATATTCACTGTACATTACTCAACTACCTTATATTCCTGTACATTACTCAACTACCTTATATTCCCCGTACATTACTCAACTACCTTATATTCCCTGTACATTACTCAACTACCTTATATTCCTGTACATTACTCAACTACCTTATATTCCTGTACATTACTCAACTACCTTATATTCACTGTACATTACTCAACTACCTTATATTCCTGTACATTACTCAACTACCTTATATTCCCTGTACATTACTCAACTATCTTATATTCACTGTACATTACTCAACTACCTTATAGTCACTGTACATTACTCAACTACCTTATATTCCCTGTACATTACTCATCTACCTTATATTCCCTGTACATTACTCAACTACCTTATATTCCTGTACATTACTCAACTACCTTATATTCCCTGTACATTACTCAACTACCTTATATTCACTGTACATTACTCAACTACCTTATATTCCCTGTACATTACTCATCTACCTTATATTCCCTGTACATTACTCAACTACCTTATATTCACTGTACATTACTCAACTACCTTATATTCACTGCAATACACATCACTCAACTATGTCTTCACTGCAATACACATCACTCAACTATGTCTTCACTGCATACAATCACTCAACTATCTTCATACAATCACATCACTCAACTATGTCTTCACTGCAATACACATCATTCAACTATGTCTTCACTGCAATACACATCATTCAACTATGTCTTCACTGCAATACACATCATTCAACTATGTCTTCACTGCAATACACATCACTCAACTATGTCTTCACTGCAATACACATCACTCAACTATGTCTTCACTGCAATACACATCACTCAACTATGTCTTCACTGCAATACACATCACTCAACTATGTCTTCACTGCAATACACATCACTCAACTACCTAAAAGAGGAGGTAAGATAAAGCTTTTGTAGCAAGGAGAGAGTGGATCTAGTAGCGACCAGCGAAGATGCGGGGCCAAGAGCTCCGACTCGACCTTTGCAGCCACAAATAGGTGAGTACACACACTTCTATTTGAGAATCCAAAATTATGTACAACATTCTATTTAATGCTCTTTTAGTTAAGTGATGAACTTAGTCATGTTCCTGGAGGATTATGTGAGAGGGAAGAACAGTCAGTTACTAATTCACTTATGTATTATAGAAAATTCAAGCAGTTTTACCATAACAACACTTCCCGTCCTCCCACTGTCAGGGTTAAGATAGCCATCAACGTCTTCCCAACTTCTTGATGTTAGATCCCCAACTTTAATTCCAAGTTACATTTCCACACTATAATAACACAAACCTCTGTTTCAATATGCTATTAATATATTCATAGCCACACTACCATCCTTCATCTCAGCTTCCTCTCAGATATTAATAATATATACCATAGCTACACTACAACCTTTCCTTATATTAACTTCCTCTCAGATGTTTTTAGTATATTCATACTTGTCATTTCCTTAAAAAATAAAACAACACAAAATAAAAAATAATCGGTACTTCACACAGGTAGATATATACGAATGTAATCCAAGTCGCCTTTGTCTCTTTCCAGGTATGATTTATCCATTGATGGGTTCTGGCCAAGCTTGCGGGACAATCCCAGGTCAATCAAATGAGCAACGTACTTGTTGTCAACTGTGTCGATGAGAACGTTGCCGGGATGTAGGTCCTGGTGTGCGAAACCCTTCCTGTGAAAGTCTATGACGGCATTAGTCACAGCTTCATAAGCTTTCTTGCATTCCTCCAATTTGTTCCGTTAGAAGAAGACATCTAGGGGTCGTCCTGGGCAGAGCTCCATGATAATGGCCGAGGGAAGCTCTTTAACAATCCCGATCAATTTTGGTGCTCCTCCAGCTCCTGCAGCAGCCTTCAGGAGTCTTGCTTCTGTCAGGTCCTTCTGCTAAGTTTTAAACACTTTCACCGCAGCAGTGATGACAGAGCCGTCAGTCATTGTCACCTGGGCTCTGTGTGTCTTACCGAAAGCTCCTTTTCCAATTTCATTTATAAGTGAAATTTGAGACCAGGTAAACGTGCGAAAAGTTTTCTTTTTAGGTTTGCGTATAAGGTGAGAGCCGCCACCATTGCAAACCTTTACCCTTTTGCTTGCAGTTCCAGATGGTGAGGAAGAACGGCGCCGCTTCTCAGCAACACCAGCCATTACTTCTATTCCAATTGTCTTCTCTTGTATAACTCTTAAGCGCCAAGTTAAGATTTGTTCGTAATAAAAATATGCCGAGAAATTAATTGATTTACTAAGAAAGAGTGATAACAAATAAATATAGTTACCTTGGAAAGAGGATTATATACAGGCGAGTAGAGAACAGTGTAAACGCTTTAGTAGTGAGGATTACATTAATGAATGTAGTGAAGACTGGATTAATGAATGTAGTGAAGACTGGATTAATGAACGTAGTGAAGATTGGATTAATGAATGTAGTGAAGATTGGATTAATGAATGTAGTGAAGACTGGATTAATGAATGTAGTGAAGACTGGATTAATGAATGTAGTGAAGACTGGATTAATGAATGCAGGAAGATTGATTAATGAATGTAGTGAAGATTGGATTAATGAATGTAGTGAAGATTGGAATGTATGATGAATGTAGTGAAGACTGGATTAATGAATGTAGTGAAGATTGGATTAATGAATGTAGTGAAGACTGGATTAATGAATAGGAAGTGATTAATGAATGTAGTGGTTGGATTAATGAATGTAGTGAAGATGATTAATGAATGTAGTGAAGATTGGATTAATGAATGTAGTGAAGACTGGATTAATGAATGTAGTGAAGATTGATAATGATTATGAATTAGTGAAGATTGGATTAATGAATGTAAGTGGAAGATTGGATTAATGAATGTAGTGAAGATGGATTAATGAATGTAGTGAAGATGGATTAATAGAATGTAGTGAAGATTGGATTAATGAATGTAGTGAAGATTGGATTAATGAATGTAGTGAAGATTGGATTAATGAATGTAGTGAAGACTGGATTAATGAATGTAGTGAAGATTGGATTAATGAATGTAGAAGTGATAAAGATGAGTGTAATTAGAATGTAGTGAAGATTGGATTAATGAATGAGTGAAGACTGGATTAATGAATGTAGTGAAGATTGATTAATGAATGTAGTGAAGATTGGATTAATGAATGCAGGGAAGACTGGATTAATGAATGTAGTGAAGATTGGATTAATGAATGTAGTGAAGATTGGATTAATGAATGTAGTGAAGATTGGATTAATGAATGTAGTGAAGATTGGATTAATGAATGTAGTGAAGATTGGATTAATGAATGTAGTGAAGTGGATTTAATGATATGATTAGGTGTAAGAAGTGTGATTAATAGAATGTAGTGAAGATTGATTAATGAATGTAGTGAAGATTGGAAATTTAAAGAATGTAGTGAAGACTGGATTAATGAATGTAGTGAAGATTGGATTAATGAATGTAGTGAAGATTGGATTAATGAATGTAGTGAGAGATTGATTAGATGAATGTAGTGAGATTGGATTAATGAATGTAGTGAAGATTGGATTAATGAATAGTGAAGATTGGATAATGAATGTAGTGAAGATTGGATTAATGAATGTAGTGAAGATTGGATTAATGAATGTAGTGAAGATTGGATTAATGAATGTAGTGAAGATTGGATTAATGAATGTAGTGAAGATTGGATTAATGAATGTAGTGAAGATTGGATTAATGAATGTAGTGAAAGATGTGTGGATTAATGAATGTAGTGAAGATTGGATTAATGAATGTAGTGAAGATTGGATTAATGAATGTATAATGAATAGAATAATGAATAGTGATGATTAATGAATGTAGTGAAGATTAATGAAATGATAGTGAAGATTGGATTAATGAATTAGTGAAGATTGGATTAATGAATGTAGTGAAGATTGGATTAATGAATGTAGTGAAGATTGGATTAATGAATGTAGTGAAGATTGGATTAATGAATGTAGTGAAGATTGGATTAATGAATGTAGTGAAGATTGGATTAATGAATGTAGTGAAGATTGGATTAATGAATGTAGTGAAGATTGGATTAATGAATGTAGGTGGATAATGAATGTGATTGATTAATGATATGAGTGTAATGATGTATGGATTAATGAATGTAGGAAGATTGGATTAATGAATGTAGTAAGATGGATTAATGAATGTAGTGAAGATTGGATTAATGAATGTAGTGAAGATTGGAATAATGAATGTAGTGAAGATTGGATTAATGAATGTAGTGAATATTGATTAATGAATGTAGTGAAGATTGATTAATGAATGTAGTGAAGATGGATTAATGAATGAAGTGATTAATGAATGAGTGAAGATTGGATAATGAATGAGTAAGATTGATATGAATGATGAAGATTGGATATAATGAAATGTTATAGTGAAGATTGGATTAATGAATGTAGTGAAGATTGGATTAATGAATGTAGTGAAGATTGGATTAATGAATGTAGTGAAGATGGATTAATGAATGTAGTGAAGATTGGATTAATGAATGTAGTGAAGATTGGATTAATGAATGTAGTGAAGATTGGATTAATGAATGTAGTGAAGATTGGATTAATGAATGTAGTGAGATTGATATGAATTAGTGAAGATTGGATTAATGAATGTAGTGAAGATTGGATTAATGAATGTAGTGAAGATTGATTAATGAATGTAGTGAAGATTGGATTAATGAATGTAGTGAAGATTGGATTAATGAATGTAGTGAAGATTGGATTAATGAATGTAGTGAAGATTGGATTAATGAATGCAGTGAAGATTGGATTAATGAATGTAGTGAAGATTGGATTAATGAATGTAGTGAAGATTGGATTAATGAATGTAGTGAAGATTGGATTAATGAATGTAGTGAAGATTGGATTAATGAATGTAGTGAAGATTGAATTAATGAATGTAGTGAAGATTGGATTAATGAATGTAGTGAAGATTGGATTAATGAATAGGAAGATTGGATATGAATGTATGAAGATTGGATTAATGAATGTAGTGAAGATTGGATTAATGAATGTAGTGAAGATTGGATTAATGAATGTAGTGAAGATTGGATTAATGAATGTAGTGAAGATTGGATTAATGAATGTAGTGAAGATTGGATTAATGAATGTAGTGAAGATTGGATTAATGAATGTAGTGAAGATTGGATTAATGAATGTAGTGAAGACTGGATTATTGAATGTAGTGAAGATTGGATTAATGAATGTAGTGAAGATTGGATTAATGAATGTAGTGAAGATTGGATTAATGAATGTAGTGAAGATTGGATTAATGAATGTAGTGAAGATTGGATTAATGAATGTAGTGAAGATTGGATTAATGAATGTAGTGAAGATGGATTAATGAATGTAGTGAAGATTGGATTAATGAATGTAGTGAAGATTGGATTAATGAATGTAGTGAAGATTGAATTAATGAATGTAGTGAATAGATTGGATTAATGAATGTAGTGAAGATTGGATTAATGAATGTAGTGAAGACTGGATTAATGAATGTAGTGAAGATTGAATTAATGAATGTAGTGAAGATTGGATTAATGAATGTAGTGAAGATTGGATTAATGAATGTAGTGAAGATTGGATTAATGAATGTAGTGAAGATTGGATTAATGAATGTAGTGAAGATTGGATTAATGAATGTAGTGAAGACTGGATTAATGAATGTAGTGAAGATTGGATTAATGAATGTAGTGAATTGGATTAATGAATGTAGTGAAGATTGGATTAATGAATGTAGTGAAGATTGGATTAATGAATGATATGTGAATAGATGGATTAATGAATGTAGTGAATGATTGATTAATGAATGTAGTGAAGATTGGATTAATGAATGTAGTGAAGATTGGATAATGAATGTAATGATAGATTGAATAATGTAGTGAAGATTGAATTAATGAATGTAGTGAAGATTGGATTAATGAATGTAGTGAAGATTGGATTAATGAATGTAGTGAAGATTGAATTAATGAATGTAGTGAAGATTGGAATTAATGAATGTAGTGAAGATTGGATTAATGAATGTAGTAAAGATGGATTAATGAATGTAGTGAAGATTGATTAATGAATGTAGTGAAGATTGGATTAATGAATGTAGTGAAGATTGAATTAATGAATGTAGTAAAGACTTGATTAATGAATGTAGTGAAGATTGGATTAATGAATGTAGTGAAGACTGGATTAATGAATGTAGTGAATATTGGATTAATGAATGTAGTGATGATTGAATTAATGTAGTGAAGATTGGATTTATGAATGTAGTGAAGACTGGATTAATGAATGTAGTGAATATTGGATTAATGAATGTAGTGATGATTGAATTAATGTAGTGAGGCTGGACAGGAGAGGTGCAGCAGTGTGGAGGTGCCACATTGTGAGCACCTCCACACTGCTGCATCTCTCCTGTCTACATTATAAGCTCCCTCTTCGCACATATGCTGTATTCTTTCAAGATTGATGGACTGACAACATCGACTCAAGGTTGAGGGACTGATTACCTCAAACTCCTCCTGTTTCTTCACGTTTCTCCTTTGTATAGACTGATGAAGCCACTGTGTGGCGAAACGTTTCCTCAATAAAGATATCCAAGTGATCTATGATGTTGTTTAATTTTATAGCATATAAACATTCAGTTTTCCATATCATTGTTCTCAATCCCCTATATATGTAATCTAATAAATGATGTTGCCACTCCAGTGGCACCATGTTGAAGAACTTTTGTTTGGCCTTTGTCGCTTCAATAAATAACATTTACCTTTCATATTTTAACAGATCAATATACATTGCAAGCTGCTGATGATGTTAATCGCAACACAAAAGGCCTAGAGATATCATTCAACTCCCCCACGTAGTTGTTTTGCATCTTGTATCACTTGCTGGTGATTATTCCATAATGAATTCAATTAGTCAACTCTTATCCCGTCGTCTTCCTTCGCTGTTTTCTCTTAAAAATCTGTTCTTCTTAAAGCCACAAAGCTTCCTTAAAATAAGCATTTTTTACGAGAGTTCCTCAGTGAACAGGTATTACCGAAATCGCTTCTACAGAATAACTTCGTTAATCTGTCTATAACCTCGTTTGGTCAACTTCACAAGTTAGAAATTACTAAGAATATTAATCTGCTAAAACATGGAAGGAAAATATTATTTATTGAAGTGATGAAGGTCAATCAAAAGTTGTTCAACATGGCACCACGAGAGTGGCAAAGATCTTTTATTAGATTACAATATACGGTGACTGAGAACAATGAGACGGAAAAAACTGAATGTTTACATGCCAGAAAATTAAACAACCTCATAGAACAAAGTGGACCACCCGGGACCAACATCTAGGATATGTGTAAAAGTTTCGCTCCTATTAAGTGGTCAACTAATTATGTTGACTTAGCTAATTTTTTTTTTTTTGTAGTCTAAAAAAAGGAGACAATCCCGAAACGTTCAACATTTGCAAAGGCACGGTATTATGGCTTGTTGTTCTTTGTCCTAGGCTGCATGGTATATGTGGCTTTGCTCAACCTGTGGAACCGAATTGTCCTCAAATGTTTGTCTAGTCATACCAGAATTAAGGAAAGATGGTTGATTTCACATTACGAAAGCTGACAAAGCAAATGGGACAGTAATTATGGACGTGTGTGTATGCACGTATGCGTGTGCGTGAGTGCGTGCATGCGCGCACAAAACAGCGGTGGTGTTTAATGGAGAGTGAAAGCGAGAGAGTGGGTCACCAAGCAGCGCCGCTGGCTCTCCACTGCTGGACTCACACAAGTGAATTGTTATGTTATCAGTGAGGTGAAAACAATTGACAGTTTTTTATTCATAAGATGAGCACTTCAGTGTTGTTGTTGTAATGGCAGACCAATGTGTGTCAGGACATGAACTTCTAGCCTAAAGCTCCTGGATTCTGATATCTCATCGAATAAATGTAAACTGTTGTTACTGTTTTTTTCAGGGGAAAAATCCCCTAAAACCTCTTTGTCGCGGCAAATGGATTCTGAAACAGTATCATCTAACACTTGTTAAGGTGTGTGTCAGAGTGTGAAGGATTTCTCTTCAGGAAATTACTTATGGAGACGGATCTCACACAGATAAATTAACCAGCGTCTCCCAGGAGCATCATTGATACAGAAGTAAAGTTACCATTAGCAACCCTATGGCTGAGACCCGGAGATTACGACTCTATGGCTGAGACCCGGAGATTACGACTCTATGGCTGAGACCCGGAGATTACGACTCTATGGCTGAGACCCGGAGATTACGACTCTATGGCTGAGACCCGGAGATTACGACTCTATGGCTGAGACCCGGAGATTACGACTCTATGGCTGAGACCCGGAGATTACGACTCTATGGCTGAGACCCGGAGATTACGACTCTATGGCTGAGACCCGGAGATTACGACTCTATGGCTGAGACCCGGAGATTACGACTCTATGGCTGAGACCCGGAGATTACGACTCTATGGCTGAGACCCGGAGATTACGACTCTATGGCTGAGACCCGGAATTACGACTCTATGGCTGAGACCCGGAATTACGACTCTATGGCTGAGACCGGAGATTACGACTCTATGGCTGAGACCCGGAGATTACGACTCTATGGCTGAGACCCGGAATTACGACTCTATGGCTGAGACCCGGAGATTACGACTCTATGGCTGAGACCCGGAGATTACGACTCTATGGCTGAGACCCGGAGATTACGACTCTATGGCTGAGACCCGGAGATTACGACTCTATGGCTGAGACCCAGAGATTACGACTCTATGGCTGAGACCCGGAGATTACGACTCTATGGCTGAGACCCGGAGATTACGACTCTATGGCTGAGACCCGGAGATTACGACTCTATGGCTGAGACCCGGAGATTACGATCTATGGCTGAGACCCGGAGATTACGACTCATGGCTGAGACCGGAGATTACGACTCTATGGCTGAGACCCAGAGATTACGACTCTATGGCTGAGACCCGAGATTACGACTCTATGGCTGAGACCCAGAGATTACGACTCTATGGCTGAGACCCGGAGATTACGACTCTATGGCTGAGACCCGGAGATTACGACTCTATGGCTGAGACCCGGAGATTACGATCTATGGCTGAGACCGGAGATTAGACTCATGGCTGAGACCGAGATTACGACTCTATGCTGAGACCCGGAAAATTACGACTCTATGGCTGAGACCCGGAGATTACGACTCTATGGCTGAGACCCGGAGATTACGACTCTATGGTGAGACCCGGAGATTACGACTCATGGCTGAGACCCGGAGATTACGACTCTATGGCTGAGACCCGGAGATTACGACTCTATGGCTGAGACCCGAGATTACGACTCTATGGCTGAGACCCGGAGATTACGACTCTATGGCTGAGACCCGGAGATTACGACTCTATGGCTGAGACCCGGAGATTACGACTCTATGGCTGAGACTCGGAGATTACGACTCTATGGCTGAGACCCGGAGATTACGATTCTATGGCTGAGACCCGGAGATTACGACTCTATAGCTGAGACCCGGAGATTACGACTCTATGGCTGAGACCCGGAGATTACGACTCTATGGCTGAGACCCGGAGATTACGACTCTATGGCTGAGACCCGGAGATTACGACTCTATGGCTGAGACCCGAGATTACGACTCTATGGCTGAGACCCGGAGATTACGACTCTATGGCTGAGACCCGGAGATTACGACTCTATGGCTGAGACCCGGAGATTACGACTCTATGGCTGAGACCCGAGATTACGACTCTATGGCTGAGACCCGGAGATTACGACTCTATGGCTGGAGAAAGCCGGAGGATTACGACTCTATGGCTGAGACCCGGGGATTACGACTCTATGGCTGAGACCCGGAGATTACGACTCTATGGCTGAGACCCGGAGATTACGACTCTATGGCTGAGACCCGGAGATTACGACTCTATGGCTGAGACCCGGAGATTACGACTCTATGGCTGAGACCCGGAGATTACGACTCTATGGCTGAGACCCGGAGATTACGACTCTATGGCTGAGACCCGGAGATTACGACTCTATGGCTGAGACCCGGAGATTACGACTCTATGGCTGGCCAGCTGATGTTTGGTGTACGACGGTCTGCGTCAGTGCTACAATATTGATATTTCAAATTGTACGAACATTTTTTTAAAAATAATTCCGTATGTATAATCTTCATTAGTTATTGTTTCATAAGTATTAATATCTTTTGTCTAATGTGACACTGGGTTAGAGTGTGTAGAAATTAACAAACTGGAATAAATTTGAAATTGAATAGGATGTTGAAAGAAGCGTTAAAATACCTTAAATTAAAATGAAACATTGTAGCAGTGCGTGGTTTCGATCCACGAACCTCGGGGATGTGGACCCAGCTCACTTCCACTGCGCCACTTTCATAAGTTTAATTACTCTGAAATTAGAGCTTATGTCTTGTGTATTTTCGCCGGGTGGATCCCGGCCTGTGTCTTTGTGATGCTGTGACCCAGCTAAATTATTAATAGCTTAGTTTTCACTTTACAATATAATTACTAATAGAGAATTTATAGAAAATATAAGAAAAGTGACAGTAATCTATGGAAAGCTCTCTTGCATCTCTTGCACTGGCTAATAAAATAGAGACGCTCAAATCTGTATGTGAAAACTTTGTAGGTACCGTGGTTCATCATCGGGTTCCTGTGTCGTCTTTGACAGCCATGAGGTATCTGCCACTATGGACTGTAACGTTGTCGTATTTATCAATCATCATTCCCAATACGGTTGTAGAATCTAAGACAGGAAAAAAGCCGACTTTCTGACAAAATGGCTTGATAAGCAGAATTTTATCAACCTGCTAAATGCTTATACGATGCAGACTAATGTCCAGGTTATTCACGCTGGAGATGAAACCGACTCTGACGTAGTTAATGTACGAAAGGCTTTGGACCTTCCAGAGTTTTTTTGGCAACTTTCACGTTAAGGCTAATGACACAGACACTCTCGTCGCTTTTTCAAGCCACTAGATCAGACAATATTAGTATGCCATTGGAATAGTTAATGTAATACATAAAAATTCTCAAGTCATCACAGAAGTTGTGATCAGATGGTTCACATTCTGGGGAAACACTACGAAAGTGGAACTACAGCCCCCTAAGCCTTGAATGAACTATGTACCTACACATGACCTCTACAAAATATGTAGCAATAGTGCACATGCCTGCTACAAGCAAGGCTGCTGCTTCCACTGCTGCGAGTTCACTACCAAGTAAGCTGCTGAGGTAATTGAAACACCGAGTTAACGTGAAGGATTATAAGCTTAAGCTGGAAGTTGACTGTGTTGTCCCCATCACTCCAGACATGACTCCTGCACCACACCACATGATACATCACAGACATGACTCCTGCACCACACCACATGATACATCACAGACATGGCTCCTGCACCACACCACATGATACATCACAGACATGGCTCCTGCACCACACCACATGATACATCACAGACATGGCTCCTGCACCACACCACATGATACATCACAGACATGGCTCCTGCACACACCACATGATACATCACAGACATGGCTCCTGCACCACACCACATGATACATCACAGACATAGCTCCTGCACCACACCACATGATACATCACAGACATGGCTCCTGCACCACACCACATGATACATCAAGACATGGCTCCTGCCCACACCACATGATACATCACAGACATGGCTCCTGCACCACACATGATACATCACAGACTGCTCCTCACCACAATGATACACAGACATGGCTCCTCACCACACCATTACATCACAGACATGGCTCCTACACACCACATGAACATCAAGACTGGCTCCTGCACCACACACATGTACATCACAGACATGGCTCCTCACCACACCACATGATACATCACAGACATGGCTCCTGCACCACACCACATGTACATCAGACATGGCTCCTGCACCACACACATGTACATCACAGACATGGCTCCTGCACCACACCACATGATACATCACAGACATGGCTCCTGCACCACACCACATGATCATCACAGACATGGCTCCTGCACCACACCATGATACATCACAGACATGGCTCCTGCACCACACACATGATACATCACAGACATGGCTCTCACACACCACATGATACATCACGACATGGCTCCTGACCACCATGATCATCAGACATGCTCTGCACACCATGTACATCAAGACAGGCTCCTCACCACTGTACAAACTGCCCCACCACAGATCTCCAACATGTCTCAACACATGACCAGCACCACACACATTAATGGCTCCTCCCACCACATACAACAGCCCGCCACTGTATACGACATGCTCTCACACGATCATCAGAATGGCTCCTCAACAATCAACAGCTCTCCACCAACACAAGAATCGACCCTGAACACATGTCACACAGCCCTCCGATACATCAGAATGGCTCCACACCATACAACAGCATGCTCCTGACACACATGATACACACAACATGCTCCTCCACCACATGATACACAGACATGGCTCCTGCACCACACCACATGATACATCAGACATGGCTCCTCACCACACCACATGATACATCACAACATGGCTCGCACCACCACATGATATCACAGACAACCCCACCACACATGATACATCAAGACATGGCTCCTCACCACACCACATGATACATCACAGACATGGCTCTGCACCACACCACATGATACATCACAGACATGGCTCCTGCACCACACCACATGATACATCACAGACATGGCTCCTCACCACACCACATGATACATCACAGACATGGCTCCTGCACCACACCACATGATCATACAGACATGCTCTCACCAACATGATATCACAGACATGGCTCCTGCACCACACCCATGATACATCACGACATGGCTCCTGCACCCACCACATGATACATCAAGACATGGCTCCTGCACCACACCACATGATCATCACAGACATGGCTCCTGCACCACACACATGATACATCACAGACATGGCTCTGCCACACCATGATACATCAGACATGGCTCCGCACCACACCATGATCTCACGACATGGCTCCTCACCACACCACATGATACAACAGACATGGCTCCTCACCACACCACATGATCATCACAGACATGGCTCCGCACCACACCACATACATCACACAGGCTCCTCCCACCACAGATCATCAAGACATGGCTCCTGCACACACACATGATCATCACAGACTGCTCCTCACCACACCATGATACATCACAGACATGGCTCCTGCCACACCACATGATACATCACAGACTGGCTCTGACCACCACTGATACATCACAGACATGGCTCCCACCACCACATGATACATCAAGACATGGCTCGCACCACACACATGATCATCACAGACATGGCTCCTGCCACACCATGATACATCAAGACATGGCTCCTGCACCACACCACATGATATCAGACATGGCTCCTGCCACACCACATGATCATCACAGACATGCTCTCCCCACCCATGATACATCACGACATGGCTCCTGCCACACCACATGATACATCACAGACATGGCTCCTACCACCACATGATACATCAAGACTGGCTCTGCCACACCCATGATCATCACAGACATGGCTCCTACCACCACATGATCATCAGACATGGTCTGCCACACACATGATACATCGCATGCTCCTCACCACACCATGTACATCAAGACATGGCTCCTGCACCACACCACATGATACATCACAGACATGGCTCCTGCACCACACCACATGATACATCACAGACATGGCTCCTGCACCACACCACATGATACATCACAGACATGGCTCCTGCACCACACCACATGATACATCACAGACATGGCTCCTGCACCACACCACATGATACATCAAGACATGGCTCCTGCACCACACACATGATACATCACAGACATGGCTCCTGCCACACCACATGATACATCACAGACATGGCTCCTGCACCACACCACATGATACATCACAGACATGGCTCCTGCACCACACCACATGATACATCACCCGACATCGAGGCTCCTGCACCACACCACATGATACATCACAGACATGGCTCCTGCACCACACCACATGATACATCACAGACATGGCTCCTGCACCACACCACATGATACATCACAGACATGGCTCCTGCACCACACCACATGATACATCACAGACATGGCTCCTGCACCACACCACATGATACATCAAGACATGGCTCCTGCACCACACACATGATACATCACAGACATGGCTCCTACACCACACACATGATACATCACAGACATGGCTCCTGCACCACACCACATGATCATCACAGACATGGCTCCTGACCAACCATGATACATCACAGACATGGCTCCTGCACCACACCACATGATACATCACAGACATGGCTCCTGCACCACACCACATGATACATCACAGACATGGCTCCTGTACCACACCACATGATACATCACAGACATGGCTCCTGCACCACACCACATGATACATCACAGACATGGCTCCTGCACCACACCACATGATGCATCAAACTGATTGATCTTGATGAGCAGCAAGAACTTGTGTGCTTGCGGCTGCTGGGCTAAAAAACGTCTTCCTTGCAGACTTCACTGCAGACATGGCTCTGGCAGACTTCACTGCAGACATGAAGGTCAGTGTAAAACTGGCCCACCAATGGAACAAACAGAGATGACGATTCAACGTAAACATTTGTATATATGTTAATGTAAATGTATTTTATCACCTTTCCTCTAAAATTATTCAGAACATATTGGACTGAATTGTGTCTTTAAACACATATATGCAGGCATCAAGATCGCCCTTATCCGATATCTAAAAAAAACATGTTTTTGCTAATTTACTGGAAGTCGTTTGGCTGCCAATTAATTTTTTTTCATAAAAAAACATTTCCTTAAGCTTAATTCGAGAGAATTTTTATTAGTTGTTTAACATTTCCAAAAAGGTGTTTCTTTTAAAATTTGTAGACAAACTTAAACAAAATAAGTCCCAGGGTACCGACGAACTGTTTTCAGGAGCACAAGTTGGTCGGGACCCCGAGACAAGTTGGTCGGGACCCCGAGACAAGTTTGTCGGGACCCCGAGACAAGTTGGTCGGGACCCCGAGACAAGTTGGTCGGGACCCCGAGACAAGTTGGTCGGGACGCCGAGACAAATTTTATTTTATTTCCTCTAGTTATTTGACAATGATATCCCTCATGACTGTAATATTACTTGCTTTGTTTTCTTCATAACTTGAATAATAATTAAATGCTGGGATATCATTTATGTCTTCTAGTGTGAAGAGTGAGTAGAAATAACTATTAATAAAGAGAACATCGCCTGTTCATTATCAGTATCTGTCCAGACCTAGCTCACAGTGGTGTTATATTTTCCCTGATCTATGTTAGGCACAGTTGAAAGAACACTTCTGGATTTGTCTTTGATTCAATAACTACTTTAATTTCAAAGACATCTTTAATCTTTCTAATTAATTTCTTTACCTCTGTTTTAATATGATCATATTGGTCAAAAAGG
This sequence comes from Cherax destructor, assembly GCA_009830355.1. Taxonomy (NCBI): domain Eukaryota; kingdom Metazoa; phylum Arthropoda; class Malacostraca; order Decapoda; family Parastacidae; genus Cherax; species Cherax destructor. The sequence continues at coordinate 24,335 of WNWK01004811.1, forward strand.
TCATCCTCTTCCCTGTTGATGCCTCTAAAACTTCTCTCTTCTCTCTTAATAAATGTTCTAGTGAGACTCTCGCTGCTCCAGCACCAAAACCTATTGCAGCACTGACCTTCAAACAGTCTAGTTGGGATGGTCTCATCGCTGAAAAAGTATCTGCCAACATGGTTAGGGATGTAACATCAGACAGGAAGACAGCCCGTCTCCAAGCTGTGAATGCACATCACTCTGGGGACTTCCTCCAAAAGGTTCGCATTTCGGCAATGGGAACAAGCCTCGACCCTAAGACTCTCTGTATTGCAGTGGCTCTCCGCCTCTCTGCCCCAGTTCACACGGAATATACGTGTATTTGTGACGATGCCCAAGCCGACCAGTATGGTCTACATGGTCTTAACCGTTCCAAAACCAATGGCTGGCAGCCAAGACACAGTGAATTCATAGTCACCATAAAGAGAAGCCTTGCTACAGCTGGATGCCCAGCCGAGAAAGATTAGGGAAAGGAGGTGAGAAGAGCGAGGGAGAAAACATAGTTTGTGGAGGGAATATGAAAGAATGGAGGATAGGGAAAATGAGGGATTAGAAGATAGGGGATGAGAGAAAATGGAAGAAAGAAGAACTTGGCGTTTCCCTTAAGTGGACGGATAGATGTACATTCCATGAATTGTGTGACAC
>WNWK01004811.1:30000-132089 GCA_009830355.1 Cherax destructor
CTACTCCATAACACAACAGTACAGGTACAGAGGAAGATAGTGTAGAGAGTGACGGAAAATTAAGGAACGTTGGATGTCCATTAAGTTCATTTAAAAACAAATACTAAGAGTTGCGGCTGTAACAATCTTGTTCAAGGTTTTCCAATATGGCGTCATCCGGTTACTCTACCAAATATTTTAACCTATTCGTTGTTACATGGAGTACAAAGTTCTTCTTGATGTTTGTACCTAATAAAACCTTCAGCAATACAATTAAATAAATCATTACCACCAAGAATCTTACATTGTCGCAGCGTTTGTGTCTAACACTGAATGTGTCACAAATTAGTTATTAGTAATAAATTCATAAATTCATAAGTAAATTCATAAGTAAGTAAGTAAGTTTATTCAGGTTAACACAAATACAGTTACATAGATTATCATACATAGCAGCATATGTGTAATGAACCTGGGATAACCCAAAAAAAAGTCAGAATGACTTATTTCCAATATTACTACAAGAGCAAGAACAACTTATTTAGATTTTTCTACTCTGAAATAATGAAGTCTTGTTGTCCCTTACGAGAGAAACTGAGAAATATTCGATGGTGGCGAAACATCGTGCAGTAAAGATTTAGCTGAGGGAGTTTATGTAAAATTATGGAGGAAAACTTCTGCCAGTCTGGATTCACTGCTGCTGCCTTAGAGAATATCTGAGGCACAGTGCCACACACAAGTGACATCAAACATGGCTACTGTGGAAAGCAAGTACGAAAAGATAAGATAAAAGTGCCGCCAAATAATTCAGAGAAAGTTGAGTTCGTCTACACCTTCGTCATTTCCATATTCGTGCAGAGTAATGATGATCGGAGCTCCATTTGTATAGGGTGTTGCACTCGTAGGAGGCCCCGACATAATATACGAACAAGACGGTTGCAACTACGGGAGTACCAACTCGGGGCCTCCTACGAGTGAAACACCCTGTATATTGTTGCCAAAGTGATTCCTATCTTCGTGCACCCGGCCATGTTGCACATGTAGGCTCTGCCAGAAGGTATCAGGATTAAATGAAGAAGCTGCCAAACATTATAAGTGGCATTCAGATAAAAGAAATTTACTGTAAGTGGCAACTTACATTTAAGTGAAATGATAAATTCTAGAACGACATTTTCACCGACCAAGTTAGTGATCAAGTTCTGGTGCAGATCTTGAAGTCTCCAGGAGGGTTATAGCCTGGCCGAGGTCTCCAGGAGGGTTATAGCCTGGCCGAGGTCTCCAGGAGGGTTATAGCCTGGCCGAGGTGTCCAGGAGGGTTATAGCCTGGCCGAGGTCTCCAGGAGGGTTATAGCCTGGCCGAGGTCTCCAGGAGGGTTATAGCCTGGCCGAGGTCTCCAGGAGGGTTATAGCCTGGCCGAGGTCTCCAGGAGGGTTAGAGCCTGGCCGAGGTGTTACTGGAAACACTCCGAGGTGTTACTGGAAACACTCCGAGGTGTTACTGGAAACACTCCGAGGTGTTACTGGAAACACTCCGAGGTGTTACTGGAAACACTCCGAGGTGTTACTGGAAACACTCCGAGGTGTTACTGGAAACACTCCGAGGTGTTACTGGAAACACTCCGAGGTGTTACTGGAAACACTCCGAGGTGTTACTGGAAACACTCCGAGGTGTTACTGGAAACACTCCGAGGTGTTACTGGAAACACTCCGAGGTGTTACTGGAAACACTCCGAGGTGTTACTGGAAACACTCAGACTAAGCTCATCAGTGTCTTGCCTTGGTATGTGATCACATTCAAGATCTCTGTGGTGTCCACAACGACCTGCTGGCTTCCAGCACAGTTAACGATGATGATCACTATTGTACATTGTTAAATTCGCCGAGGGATCATTCCCAGCTCCTACTACACAATGGAAGGCATGGTGTCTCTCACAACTAACAATGGAAGGCATGGTGTCACTCACAACTAGCAATGGAAGGCATGGTGTCACTCACAACTAACAATGGAAGGCATGGTGTCACTCACAACTAACAATGGAAGGCATGGTGTCACTCACAACTAACAATGGAAGGCATGGTGTCATTCACAACTAACAATGGAAGGCATGGTGTCACTCACAACTAACAATGGAAGGCATGCTGTCACTCACAACTAACAATGGAAGGCATGGTGTCACTCACAACTAGCAATGGAAGGCATGGTGTCACTCACAACTAACAATGGAAGGCATGGTGTCACTCACAACTAACAATGGAAGGCATGGTGTCACTCACAACTAACAATGGAAGGCATGGTGTCACTCACAACTAGCAATGGAAGGCATGCTGTCACTCACAACTAGCAATGGAAGGCATGGTGTCACTCACAACTAACAATGGAAGGCATGGTGTCACTCACAACTAGCAATGGAAGGCATGGTGTCACTCACAACTAACAATGGAAGGCATGGTGTCACTCACAACTAACAATGGAAGGCATGGTGTCATTCACAACTAGCAATGGAAGGCATGGTGTCACTCACAACTAACAATGGAAGGCATGGTGTCACTCACAACTAACAATGGAAAGCATGGTGTCACTCACAACTAACAATGGAAGGCATGGTGTCACTCACAACTAACAATGGAAGGCATGGTGTCACTCACAACTAGCAATGGAAGGCATGGTGTCACACACAACTAACAATGGAAGGCATGGTGTCACTCACAACTAACAATGGAAGGCATGGTGTCACTCACAACTAACAATGGAAGGCATGGTGTCACTCACAACTAGCAATGGAAGGCATGGTGTCACTCACAACTAGCAATGGAAGGCATGGTGTCACTCACAACTAACAATGGAAGGCATGGTGTAACTCACAACTAGCAATGGAAGGCATGGTGTCACTCACAACTAACAATGGAAGGCATGGTGTCACTCACAACTAGCAATGGAAGGCATGGTGTCACTCACAACTAACAATGGAAGGCATGGTGTCACTCACAACTAACAATGGAAGGCATGGTGTCACTCACAACTAACAATGGAAGGCATGGTGTCACTCACAACTAACAATGGAAGGCATGGTGTCACTCACAACTAACAATGGAAGGCATGGTGTCACTCACAACTAACAATGGAAGGCATGGTGTCACTCACAACTAACAATGGAAGGCATGGTGTCACTCACAACTAACAATGGAAGGCATGGTGTCACTCACAACTAACAATGGAAGGCATGGTGTCACTCACAACTAACAATGGAAGGCATGGTGTCACCAAACTAACAATGGAAGGCATGGTGTCACTACAACTAACAATTGAAGGCATGGTGTCATAAACTAACAATGGAAGGCATGGTGTCATTCACAACTAACAATGGAAGGTATGGTGTCACTCACAACTACCACTGATCATCAGTTAACAAACATGACCAAGTTTATGATGCCGGGTAAATGAATTTACCCAATATAGTGCATAACAGTGTGGTAGTGCATGGGCATGCGGGAGTGCATGGTCCTGCAGTGGTGCATGGTCTTGCTGTAGCGCGTGGTCCTGCGGGAGTTCATGGTCTTGCGGTAGTGCAAGAGCTTGCGGTAGTGCATGGTCTTGCGGTAGTACATGATCTTACGGTAGTCCATGATCTTGCGGTAGTGCAAGGTCTTGCGGTAGTACATGGTCTTGCATTAGTGCATGGTCTTGCGGTAGTGCATAGTCTTGCGGTAGTGCATGGTCTTGTGGTAGTGCATAGTCTTGTGGTAGTGCATGGTCTTGTGGTAGTGCATGGTCTTGTGGTAGTGCATGGTCTTGCGGTAGTGCATGGTCTTGTGGTAGTGCATAGTCTTGCGGTAGTGCATGGTCTTGTGGTAGTGCATGGTCCGCGGTAGTGCATGGTCTGATACGCACCACTACTTTGTACTCTGCTGAGCACCTTCAAAGCCCTATTATTCTTATCAAGACTGGCATAGATTCACTTGTAATGCCAGTTGATAAAGTCACAAGCAACATGAAACTATAAATAAACTATAGATCCTCTCCGTCTGCCAACCTATGCTACTTACGTCCATCCGCACACACGACCGAGCAAACACACTAAAAATCAGAAAAATATGCACGTAAATATAGAAATACCTTGGTCATAAGTCCGCCAGCGCTAGCGGCGGACCTACGACCAGCGCTAGCGGCGGACCTATGACCAGCGCTAGCGGCGGACCTACGACCAGCGCTAGCGGCGGACCTATGACCAGCGCTAGCGGCGGACCTACGACAAGCGCTAGCGGCGGACCTATGACCAAGACAAGGCTACATTCCATACATTTTTATTTGTGATTCCTATGAATGATACCTACAAGAAAGGAACATTAGTTTGTGAATAATGAAACTTATTAAGGTAATAAAGCAGGTTGATAAAAAAATGAAATAGTAACACAGAAATTTATTAAGTTAAAGGAATTCTTTACATGTATAGACTTCTCCATGTCTTACTAACATAATTCCCATATACCTCCATTACGAGATCAGACCAGTCGGTCAGAACGGAACTCTGGCGTAAGTCGTGGAGGACTTGCAAACATACAGTATACTCTGAGCCCAACCAACATATGTAGTATCTGGGAGATCTAGCATGCACGCTGAAGTTAAAATTCACAACCCAGTGTTTCTGTCCTGCAAGAAAGGAAGGGAGACTGAAAAATATTTGTCGTGTTTAAGCAAAGCCAATAATTTTATGTTGAGATGGAACGTACTGGGGAGAGGTTCTTGCTTATGTTATGTGCATGAAAAACATCTTCATGAGACATGAATAGCCGCATTATGTACCCGAGACCTGTTAAACGGAAGTCTGATGTATCCCAGACGTGTTAACCTAGTCTTATGTACCCGAGACCTGTTAACCGGAAGTCTGATGTACCCGAGACGTGTTAACCGGTAGTCTGATGTACCCGAGACGTGTTAACCGGGAGTCTGATGTACTCCATATATGTTAACCTGAAGTCTGATGTACCCCAGATGTGTTAACCTGAAGTCTGATGTACCCCAGATGTGTTAACCGGAAGTCTGATGTACCCCAGATGTGTTAATCGGAAATCTGATGTACCCCAGATGTGTTAATCGGAAGTCTGATGTACTCCATATATGTTAACCTGAAGTCTGATGTACCCCAGATGTGTTAAACGGAAGTCTGATGTACTCCATATATGTTAACCTGAAGTCTGATGTACCCTAGATGTGTTAAACGGAAGTCTGATGTACTCCATATATGTTAACCTGAAGTCTGATGTACCCCAGATGTGTTAACCGGAAGTCTGATGTACTCCATATATGTTAACCTGAAGTCTGATGTACCCCAGATGTGTTAACCGGAAGTCTGATGTACCCCAGATGTGTTAACCGGAAGTCTGATGTACCCCAGATGTGTTAACCGGAAGTCTGATGTACCCCAGATGTGTTAATCGGAAGTCTGATGTACCCCAGATGTGTTAATCGGAAGTCTGATGTACTCCATATATGTTAACCTGAAGTCTGATGTACCCCAGATGTGTTAACCTGAAGTCTGATGTACTCCATATATGTTAACCTGAAGTCTGATGTACCCCAGATGTGTTAACCGGAAGTCTGATGTAACCCAGATGTGTTAACCGGAAGTCTGATGTACCCCAGATGTGTTAACCGGAAGTCTGATGTACCCCAGATGTGTTAATCGGAAGTCTGATGTACTCCATATATGTTAACCGGAAGTCTGATGTACCCCAGATGTGTTAACCGGAAGTCTGATGTACACCATGTGTTAACCGGAAGTCTGATGTACCCCAGATGTGTTAACCGGAAGTCTGATGTACACCAGATGTGTTAACCGGAAGTCTGATGTACACCAGATGTGTTAACCGGAAGTCTGATGTACACCAGATGTGTTAACCGGAAGTCTGATGTACACCAGATGTGTTAACCGGAAGTCTGATGTACACCAGATGTGTTAACCGGAATTCTGATGTACTCCAGATGTGTTAACCGGAAGTCTGATGTACTCCAGATGTGTTAATTGGAAGTCTGATGTACACCAGATGTGTTAACCGGAAGTCTGATGTACACCAGATGTGTTAACCGGAAGTCTGATGTACACATATGTGTTAACCGGAAGTCTGATGTACCCCAGAAATGTTAACCGGAAGTCTGATGTACCCCAGAAATGTTAACCGGAAGTCTGATGTACCCCAGATGTGTTAACCGGAAGTCTGATGTACCCAGATGTGTTAACCGGAAGTCTGATGTACACCAGATGTGTTAACCGGAAGTCTGATGTACACCAGATGTGTTAACCGGAAGTCTGATGTACCCCAGATGTGTTAACCGGAAGTCTGATGTACCCCAGATGTGTTAACCGGAAGTCTGATGTACCCAGATGTGTTAACCGGAAGTCTGATGTACCCCAGATGTGTTAACCGGAAGTCTGATGTACCCCAGATGTGTTAACCGGAAGTCTGATGTACCCCAGATGTGTTAACCGGAAGTCTGATGTACCCCAGATGTGTTAACCGGAAGTCTGATGTACCCCAGACGTCTTCCACCCACTTCTATTCCATTCCAAAAAGACATAAGTCTGCATTCAGCAGTAAATAGTGACTGAAGAAGTGAATATGACAGACTGAGGCAACTTGGGAATAATATATTATGTCCAGTAGAGACCGACAGAGATGGATAAGTAAGACTCATGTGCTACAGTTAGGTATCTTTATTTCGAAACTTTTCGGCTACTCAGTAGGCTTCGTCAGACGAGTACAGAGGAAACATCAGAAGCAGTAGAGATGTAAGGACGATGTCATCAGTCCATCACCCTTGAAGACATAGTTTTGAGGTGGTCAGTCCCTCAGCCTGGAGAAGAGTTCTGCTCCATAGTCAGTATTGTTTATCATTATCATATACACACCGACAGAGGTGTAACTCCTGACCAGGTGGGTCTTGTGTATCGTCAGTCGAGGTGTGCGAATGTTTGTGCTACTGTTGCAAGTGTTGCAACGTTGGTTTGTTTTGCACATTATTGTGCTGGTTCTGCTTCGGTCAAATATGCATCCAGAAACAACTACATATATTTGTTATTTTTCTAACTTTCACCTCAGTGAATGTAAATTTTGATTCAATATAATTATCAAAATGCCAACCATATTGTTTAGGAAAATTGTAGTGTGTCCCTGCAATGTATCATATTTTTAGTCCAATGCTAAGTATTATGCTTTACCATATGCGATGTATTGTAGAATGTATTAGTCATGCAATATGTGAAGTAATACATGATTAATAATAAAATATCTTTCATTTAAAAGAATCATAAAAGCTTTTCTGATTTCCTGTATATCAGCCAAGTAATATATGATTAGATAAAACATTGTATTGTGTTTATGTCTTGCTGCTTCATTGTATATGTTAATAAAACAATTTCATGATTAGTGTATTAAATATGACGAGTATGAGTATAGATGCGCTGGCTTGATGCCATGGTTTAACTGTGTTAGAATCTTTCAAAACATGGCTATAAAATATAAATGATTCTAAAGTCAATATCTTCAAAATATGGCAACAAAATCTAAATTATTCTAAATTCAACATCTTCAAGGCATGGCTACAAAATTTAAATGATTCTAAATTCAACATCTGGAATTTAAGAAGAGTCCAATATGCCAAATTCAAATTCCTTGGTATTTTAAAGGTGGTAATCTACGACTTTTATACCTCTTAAGGATGTTGATCAGCACTCCCAATTCTTTTGAGAGTGTTAAGCATCATCAGGGTGTTAAGCTAAGGCTCGTGGACCTCTTCAAAGTGTTCATCTCAAGCTTTTTCTCAACCAATTCGGAAGAGATGCAATATAGAGCTCAAGTCTCCTTAGTGTTGAGCCACCAACTCTTCATTCTCTTGAGGTACAGCTACTTCACCTCTTGTGTACATTCATCTACATGGTGTTGGGTTTATGGGATAAGTGGAATACATCGCTGGGACTGAACAGCGATCGGAACACATCAGTATATTATTTACAATGAATATGCAATAACAAGGGTGAAAGTTAGAGTATGAAGAGAAGTGTTTCAAAGGCGACCAGAGAAAAAACTAAGGGGGTCACAGTTAAGAACAGTGAAATACCGTCCAGGAAGATTAATATAGGAAGGCTCACACAGGGCTGCTGTGAGTATGTCCTGTAGGTAACCTTTCTGTAAGTTGCTGCCACTGTATCTGTGGTTTCTGGTGACTAAGTCCAGTTGGTGGTTTGGTTAGTGTAGGTTTGTGGCAACTCTGAGTCCTAGACTCAGCGCTTCTTTCTCGTAGTCGGTAAAGATGCGTGGCTGTCGCCACGATCAGGGTATTCCCACCTAACTTTCTTGCATCAACTGAAACCTTTCACATACACCATCCAGAAATAGCAATCGTAGTGGTGTTTTATTCGGCTCTCTCCACACCATAGGCACACCGCAGTTTAACTCGTATTAATTATCTTTAAACCTGCCAGTGTACCTGACCTAAAATTTAGTGATACCATCCACCTAGTGTCATCATTCAGAAATCTTACAGTGTTGCCGTAGCTATTAACTAGTAACAAATAGGTACTTATTGCGATGCAGTGACGTATACAGTTTGTGGTAATACACTAAACCTGTAGTTAGCAGCGGTCGCAATATACACAACGATAATCAAATATTCCTCCAGTAATCTTCATCTTCAGAAGCCACGCGTGCTCCAACACGCAAGTTATACTTTTTGTATCAAACTGAACACATATTCCTGTTAAATATTCTTCCAGTAGTCCTTTTCATGTGCTAGTCCAAAATCACCGACTGGATACGCCCAAATAAGTGATCCACTAATCCGGATTCGCCCGGATTCGTCAGGAACAAGTGAACCAACGACCGGATTCAAACGGATTCGTTGAAAACAAGGTATCCTCTGACCGGATTCATAAGCTGACGGGGTTTTACACGCTCTTATTAAACACCCAAACAGCAACTACAACAAATAGATACAATGCAAATAGACAGATCTTCCTACAAGGTGGTTATTAGTTAAAATATACAGTGAGCACAAACCGGATTCGTCCAAGAAATAAGTGAACAAAGGACCGAATTCAAACGGATTCGTTGGAAATAAGCCAAATCAGAGGAACTGCTAAAAACAACTAAATACCTCGAGAAATTATAGACTAGCTAGCTAGGAGAGTGGTCAAGTGTTGTAAGATGACCACCACCATGAAGATCTGTGTAGTATGTAGAAAGGGTAAGGGACGAAAACAGGCCTGGATTGCTTGCAGTCTCTGTGGTCAATGGTCCCATGGTATATACAGGGATTTTCAACCAGTGACCACACTTGCCATAAACTCAGAGAGATGTTTTTGGGTCTGCCCAAACGAGATACACATGTATGAGAAAATGACATCTATATTAAAAGACAAGAACACCAATAAAAGATCCTTCTTAAAAGACATGTCAACATAGTATGACAGCTGGGAAAATAAGATGGGTGGTTTGGAAGGGGCTGTCTTGAACGACAGCGCTCCTGAGGGTGCTAGTGTTGTTCTGGAGGACAGTGCTCCTGAGGGTTCTAGTGTTGTCCTAGAGGACAGTGCTCCTGAGGGTACTAGTGTTGTCCTGGAGGACAGTGCTCCTGAAGGTGCTAGTGTTGGAGATGGAACAAAAGGGGATGTTAGCACTAGTGCTGAAGTTAGAAATGAGACAGGAAAACACGCACCAGTAGGGAATACATTAGGGAACACAGTCACAAAAAAACAAGGGAAACACAAACCAGGCCTATGCAAATATTATGCATTTGATATCTGCAGGCATGGAATTTCTGGGAAAACAGATGGGACATGCAACTTTGACCACCCCAGAAAATGCCGTGCCCATATGACAACAGGAAAATGCAACCTCCCTTTCTGTAAGCTTTTCCACCCTGAAATGTGCCACTCATCAGTTCAGGAAAGACAGTGCTATAACCTATATTGCCAGGCACACCACCTAAAGGGTACAAGACGACACAGAACATCCAGACCATGGCAAAACCTGGGTAGCCAAAGCCACTCCAGAGAGAGAGGTTTTTTAGCGCAAGGAAGGAAAAAAAGCTGGCAGGAAATGACAGAAATCGTACACCAACTGCAATCATTTCTGGAGTGGAACCTCAGTCAATGGCCTCCACTCCAGACCAACAGACATTAGTGCCAGAAAAAAAAGATCCTTCCCAATACCACCAATAGCACCAATCCGACGACATGCAAGGGACTTTCTGTTGGCTGTTCCCAGCTCCAGCATTGGCACACGACTTGACCCACAGACCATCCGCATTAGTGTTGCCCTTCGACTTGCCGCCCCTATAATTGCCGAACACAGGTGTATTTGTGGCATTGAAGCAGCAGACCGATTCGGGTACCATCGTCTTATCTGCCGTAAATCCGAAGGAAAGATTGCAAGGCATGAGGAGGTTAATAACATTAACAAGAGGAGCCTAACAACAGATGGATGATCAGCAATAAGAGAGCCACCCGAACTATGCAGATCTGATGGCATCCAAAAGCGTGCAGATGGTATCACCCTTCAAGCCTGGACAGACGGCAAGCAGGTGGTGTGGGACTACACATGTGCATCTACCTTGGCTGATACCTATCTCCAATACACCAGGGAGGAAGGAGGAGCAGCTGCCACCTTCAGGGAGTCCCAGGAGTCTAGAAAATACGGAGAACATACCCATCATTATATGTTTGTTCCAATATGCTCAGAGACCCTAGGCAAAAGACTCATCAAGGTAATTAGGCATCCCAGGGCAGTTAGTTTTCTGTTCCAGCGACTCAGCGCTGCTGTTCAGAGGGGTAATGCCTGCTGTATCTTGGGCACGCGCCCCAGCTCTGAGGAGCTGGATGAGATTTTCGCTTTATAATAAATGACAAACACGTAACAATATGTACTAAATATGAATCTCTCACACCTAATGTACTGTATATGCCATCTTTATATCAACAACGTATCTCTTAAATCTGTTGTACCATATTATGTAATAAAATGTACCTATTAGTAAAAATAAATTAAAAGATGGGGTGGAAGGGGAAGTGGAATATTCAAATGGCTTCAGGAAGACATCCATTATTCTTCCTTGAAGCCTTTATCCACTTCTCCGAGGCTATGTCCCACAATTTGACCAGGGGCTCAGGGTCTGCCTTCAATTTGAGGTCCAGCAGATTCATTCCTCCTTGCCTATGGACCTTGGTGTACCTTCTTAAATCAGTGTATAGAGCCAGCAGCCTCAACCACTTCTTCGTCGAGATCATTCTACTCTTCAGCTGCCCCAGACGAAAAATATTTCCTGACACCAGTGTGGTTCATCTGTCTTTAATAAAGGGGGGGGGGTAGGAAGAAATACATTTTTCTCTTTCCAGTTATTCATTTTCAATGAAATTTTTACTATGATTTAAACACCTTTTGAAGTCTGCACACTGTTGTTATTATGAAGATTGCCTGGAAAAATAAAGAGAAAAAAATAATTATTTTAACTGTTTTATGGGTATGTTTCGATACACCTAACGCAAAACTTCTTTGATAGACAATATTCTAGTTGCCCTCACATGGAAGATAAACGCCACAATAGTTGCCTAGCAACGGGGTATTATGATCGTGTCAATATCTTTTCTTTTAAAAAATGTTGAAGTTTTTTTTTTTTTTTAATGATTTTTTGGGAAAAAAAAAATAAAAAAAAAATAGTAACGAATATTGCAAATTCCCGTTACTACTGTGTAGAACCATAATTCCTCAATAATGTGTGCAAAAATCATGATATTCTGTCAACTAGTTTTTGCAAAACGAGTTATCGAAAGGTCAACTAGTTTTTGCAAAACGAGTATCGAAAGGTCAATAACCAATTCTTGAGTAAAAGAGAAATTCCATTTTCTGTAAAACTGTGGACACCGAGCGCCAGACATCGGTACAGACTGACCTCCCACTCTTGACGGCAGCCCACAAGCGACACAGCCCACAGGCGACACAGCCCACAGGCGACACAGCCCACAGGCGACACAGCCCACAGGCGACACATAGATTCCATGTCGACAGACGATGCCATGTTGTGTATTTCGAAATGAAACAATCACAAAACTCGTAATTTTTTGAATAAAAAAAAAGAGAAATAAAACACGAATTTGCATCATGTCCTCTTGATGACAACGAGAACAAAAAGTATCATTTTTGGAAGAAGACAGAAACATGCTGATTGCATCAACATGTTGCCAGAATTATGCACTATTTTTCTGTAAGAAAACAAAAATTCCAAAAAATTTTGACTTATTTTTTCCAGGAATTTCTTCCTCCCCCTCCAGCTGTGTCTCCTTGTACCTGTTTCTCGCCTCTATAACAGCCTGTTCCTGTTTATCCCATCATCTACTCTGAGTATTTGTATGTTATTATCATATCTCTTCTGGTTCTTTTACCGTTTTCTTTCTTCCATTCTGTTAACCTCTCCTCGTAGTTCATACATCTTCGCTCTGGAATAAGCCTCGCTGCATTCCTGTGTACTTTCTTTAGTTTCCGTGTTCTTTCAGGTGTGGGTTTCATGCTGGTGCTACAGACTCTAAGATGAACCTCATATCTGTTGCACAAAGAGCCCAGAAAAATTTCTGAAGGTCTTTTTCTTTGAGTGAGATTTGTAGCCTCTGTATTTTCTGAGTCGGGTCTTCTATCCTTATCCAAAAATTTTATAACTTTGCCTTTTTTGAAGTTGAATTCAAGCAACCACTTATCTGACCAATGTAACAGTTTTACATCAAGAGACAGGAATACATCTGAATCAGTCCCATGTGGTATGTTATTCACATAAACCAGCAATAGTACTGGTCCTAATACCGATCCTTGCAGAACCCCACCTGTTACTTTTCCCCATTTCCACATCTCTTGATCCCGAACGATCACTCTTCTTTCTTTCTCTAAAATTCTCTGTGATCCACTGGAGTACGTGCCTGTTATTCCTGCCTCCACCTAAATAAAGTGTTTTGCCTCGATCTCTTGTGTGATATATCAAATGTCATCTTGCAGGTTAAGAAGATGCATTCCACCTGCTTCATTTTTTTTCCTTCTGGCGATAAGGATTGGTGGAGGGATGTTAGATTATCCTTCAAGGAAAACGCATGCGCACCGCTGAGTGTTTGAAGCAGTTATATCTAAGCACATTCCCATGACAAACTCTGAAATGTTCCATTCTTAGAGATGCTGGACAACAGCACTTGCTAGTTCTTCACCTGTTCCACCTGGGGATCCAATCAGCTGACATTGCATTTTGGTGTTGGTGACAATGGTTACACATATTTCCACTTGCTTGACCGTGTTCAGCAGACGTGGAATAAATGTTTCATCCAAGTGAACAATGAATGGAACCTTCTCAGCTTCACTGTTCAATGTTATTCTTAACTTGGTGCGATAATGTTCTCTGTCGTTTGATGGAACAATTGCCATTCGTTAATTCTGTTTTGAAGTCTCAAGTTCTGCGGCAACATCAGCAGGGATCGCATTCTTCATTCTCTTTTTCGGCCTTTTCGTTAACTATCACAGCGTCCACATACTCAAACATCCTCCTGTCCCATGAATTCTGACGTAGAAATATCTATGAAAGAATACGACAGTTCTACTTTCTGTGGAAATAAAACTTCACTTTCCTTCTTCTGCTTTCTCTTTTCTTGCAATTTCCGCATTGCAACCGTCTCTTCAATTCTTTCTGTTTTCTTATAGATAGATTTCATGTTACCTCCGCTTCTCGGTTCCTGCTGAACCAACAAGAAAGCTCGATTCTCTTTGTTCTTAACGATTTCCAGAGCTTCCGCATAGGCCATATCAAACAGTGAGGCTTCTTTCATACTGCAACTTTTAAATCCCATACTTCACATTCATTGAACTGTGCTTTGATGCATTTTCATTTTATCTTCATTAATACGTTTTTTTGGCTTCACAGATGTTTCAGTACCCCACCCAAAATTTTGTCCATGTCATTAATATGGTTCGCGTCGTCTTTCATAGACCCATCTGGCGGTTCACTCCCAGACATCTTGGCTTCCAGTAGCCAAGCTTTGGCTTCCATGTACAATTACTCGCACATTTTTACACTTAATCTCGTTTTAGAGAGTTTGTTTATTTTGTCATTGTGTCAGATTAAGACTTAAATATTAAATCAAGGAATAACTTAAGCAAAGGCAAACACAAAAGGGTAGTTTTTTTCACCCAGTGTTTAGTGAGCCTTTAATCAGACAGTGTAAATTAATTTATTATGACCGAGACTGAAAATTTTGTAAATTCCAGAATTTCTGATAGTACCCTAAAAACCATAGGACTTTTAAAATGCATTTAACGACATGCCCATGCACTCTGTCACAGGTTCAGATTAGTGGAACTCCGTGTTCATAAAGAACTGCAAGAAACCCCTTTCGACAGCAATAAATATTCTATGGAGAGGGAGCATAGACACAGGCGATCCCACAGTCACTAAAAACAACACATATAACCCCACTCCACAGAGGTGGCATTAAAGAATTTGCAGAGAATGATAGATCGATAGCTCTAAAGTCTCACATCACAAAAATCCTGGAAAGGGTTCAAGAAGCAAGATCGCCAAACACTTGGATATCCAAAAATTGCACAACCCAGGGCAGCATGGGTTAACAGCAGGTCGCTCTAGGATAAACATAATGCAGGTGTTGTATACACAGACTTTGTAAAAGCCTTCGACAAGTGCAATTATGTTGTTATAGCACACAAAATGTGTGATAAAGAATTAAATGGGGAAGCAGGTAGATGGATCTGAAACTTCTTAACCAGTAGAATACAAACAGTAATAGTATACAGAGCAAAGTCAGAGGCGGTTAGAGTGAAGCAAAGTCAGAGGCGGTTAGAGTGAAGCAAAGTCAGAGGCGGTTAGAGTGAAGCAAAGTCAGAGGCGGTTAGAGTGAAGCAAAGTCAGAGGCGGTTGGAGTGAAAACCTCTGTTCCACGAGGTACAGTACTCTCATCCTTTTCCTCATGCTTATATCTGACATAGACAGAGAAGTCAGCCACAGTACTGTGTCTTGACATAGACAGAGAAGTCAGCCACAGTACTGTGTCTTGACATAGACAGAGAAGTCAGCCACAGTACTGTGTCTTGACATAGACAGAGAAGTCAGCCACAGTACTGTGTCTTGACATAGACAGAGAAGTCAGCCACAGTACTGTGTCTTGACATAGACAGAGAAGTCAGCCACAGTACTGTGTCTTGACATAGACAGAGAAGTCAGCCACAGTACTGTGTCTTGACATAGACAGAGAAGTCAGCCACAGTACTGTGTCTTGACATAGACAGAGAAGTCAGCCACAGTACCGTGTCTTGACATAGACAGAGAAGTCAGCCACAGTACTGTGTCTTGACATAGACAGAGAAGTCAGCCACAGTACCGTGTCTTGACATAGACAGAGAAGTCAGCCACAGTACCGTGTCTTGACATAGACAGAGAAGTCAGCCACAGTACCGTGTCTTGACATAGACAGAGAAGTCAGCCACAGTACCGTGTCTTGACATAGACAGAGAAGTCAGCCACAGTACCGTGTCTTGACATAGACAGAGAAGTCAGCCACAGTACCGTGTCTTGACATAGACAGAGAAGTCAGCCACAGTACCGTGTCTTGACATAGACAGAGAAGTCAGCCACAGTACCGTGTCTTGACATAGACAGAGAAGTCAGCCACAGTACCGTGTCTTGACATAGACAGAGAAGTCAGCCACAGTACCGTGTCTTGACATAGACAGAGAAGTCAGCCACAGTACTGTGTCTTGCTAACGATAACATAATTTACTTCACACTGTCATCCATTGAGAATATTGTAAATCCCTAAGGGTATATAAACAAAGTCCTCAAATGGGCTTCAGAAAACAATTTGAATTTCAATTAGTACAAATTTCAATTACTCCGCTATGGAAAACTTGTGAAAATAAAAGCTTTATCGGAGTATAAAACAAATTCTAACAAAAAAATAGAGCGAAAAACTAATGTGAAGGACCAGAAAATCTCACCTTCAAAGATCACAACAATGTCTCTATCACATCTGCTAGAAAAATGATTGGATGGATAATGAGAACCTTCAATACAATGATGATTCTCTTCAAATCACTTGTTGTTTCTAGGCTGGAATATTGCTATACACTAACGGCCTTTTTCAACACAGGTGAAGTTACAGATCTAGAGAATACACAGATAACTTCCACTGCACATATAAGTAAACCATACCACGGGCGGGGATAGAACCCGCGCTCAGAGTCATTAAACTCCAGACAGAGGCGTTAGACTAACGTGACGGTCTGGAGTTTGATGAATCTCTGATCGCGGGTTCTATCTCCGCCCGTGGTATGTTTGTTTGCAATCATGTCATTACGATTTCGTGAATCACATATAAGTACCAGGTACCTACTTACTGCTAAGTAGACAGGGGCAGTAGATGTAAGGTGACTAACACTTAGGTACCTACTTACTGCTAGGCAGACAGGGGCAGCAGGTGTAAGGTGACTAACACCCAGGTACCTACTTACTGATGAAAATTAGACACATATGCAACATCTGGGTATCTATATTAAAGACGTTTCGCCATCCAGTGGCTTTATCAATACAAATTCAGGGACATAACTGGAAGACAGTAGAACTATATACAAAATAAGAGGTAATCAGTCCTTCAGCCTTGAAGATGGTGAAGAGCACCGTAATCGTGAAGAGTCTGAAGAGCACAGGCAAGATGGCTGCAGCTTATATATTGACGTCAGGTGGTAAGGGACGGGTAGCAGACGAAGACATTGTCACTGGTGGGCGGGGTCCCCCACCTTTGACACGGACTCCTTCTTCGACTTTTTGACAGCAACTGATTTATTACACAAACTTTGATAATCCTTCACTTATCACTTCTAACTTTACCTTTGTTGTCCTCTCCACCCTTACTTATCTTCAGATCCTGAATCTTTTTCTATCCTGCAGGTTTTTTCTATCCTAGTAGATTTAGCGCTTCCTTTAGATAATAAATATAATTTATCGATACAGATTCAAGGATATAATTGGAAGATAGTAGAACTATATACAAAATACTAGGTAATCAGTCCCTCAGTGACAGTGTCTTATCTGCTACCCATCCCTTACCACCTGACTCCAGTATGTAAGCGCCAACCTTCTTGTCTGTGCTCCAGACTACGCTGCTCTTCCCACCAACTTCAACACTGAGGGACTGATTACCTCATCTTTTGTATATAGTTCTACTGCCTTCCAATTATGTCCTTGAAGTTGTGTTGATAAAGCCACTGTATGGTGAAACGTCTACAAAAAAGATACCCAGATGTTGCACATGTGTCTAATTTTCATCTTGTCGGTATTGTATACCATTCATGTAGTACCTACTTACTGCAAGGTGAACAGGGGCATCAGGTGTAAGGAAACACTCCCATCGTTTCTACCTGTACCCAGGTGAAAACTCTACTAATGAGCCACGACACACCTGTCTTATGAGCGAAATAAAATCGAAATGTTGGAAGGACTACTACTACTACTACTACTACTACTACTACTACTACTACTACTACTACTACTACTACTACTACTACTACTACTACTACTACTAATAATAATAATAATATTATTATTATTATTATTATTATTATTATTGTTATTGTTATTGTTATTGTTATTGTTATTATTGTTATTGTTATTATTGTTATTATTGTTATTATTGTTATTATTGTTATTATTGTTATTATTGTTATTATTGTTATTATTGTTATTATTGTTATTATTGTTATTATTGTTATTATTATTATGATTAAACCCAGACCTGTACTCCCATATACACCCAACAGGCGAGTACCTCTTTTCTCCGCCTTCCTCTTGCCATACTTGTGGTTTCTAATTTTGGCTATCACTACATTCTTATTTCGCCAATAATCCTAAACTACATCACAATCATTAAAGATCCGATTGTGACTGTGATGTAGATGAGTATCAATGGGGAAATAAGAATGTAGTGTCATGTGTCTTCTTCTTCATTGGTGTTGAGCACATGTAGCGGCGGCGGCGGCGGCACCTCCATGTTGCAACGGTATAACACCTAAACAGTGATTGCAACAGTAAATGTATTTGTTGATAAGATAAACCTTTATACTGACCCAGGAACGTTGAAGTGACTCAATACCTTTTTTTGTTATTTATGAACTTTGAATTATCGCTTATTGGAGAAGCATATCGGCTACATTTGTTAGTATAAGGAAAATTTGGATGAATTATATATATATATATATATATATATATATATATATATATATATATATATATATATATATATATATATATATATATATATATATATATATATATATATATATATATATATATATGTCGTGCCGATTAGGTAAAACTGGTCAATTAGCAAGAACTCATTTACAATTAAGTCCTTTCTAAAATTTTCTCTTATACGTTTAAAGATATATTTTTTATTTTATGGTAATGTAAAAATTTATAATTTTGTACCAAGAGAAACTTTGAAAACTTACCTAACCTTATTATAACAAGCGTAATTTAATTTAGCCTAACCCAACTAAATATATTTTAGATACGTTTACAATAATTTAATAATAAACAAACACAATGAAATATATTTTTTTCGTTAGGTTCAGAATGATTTTTACAAAATTATTGCATACACAAATTTTCGCTTGTCTTATATGGCAAGATGAACGTTGCTATTTAAGCCAAAATCGCAAGTTTTACCTAATCGGCACGACATATATATATATATGTATATATATATATATATATATGCAAAAAGATCACAGTAAACAGGTGATATCAAAATATGCAAAACAACAGAGTCGTGAGATGTTACGCTACTGTGAGGTGTTGTCTTTGTTAGTGTGATGTGACTGTGAGGTGTATTCTGCCTCTTTATAGGCCTTCTTCTCACGTTTCCTTTTATAGTTCCTTGATAATGTGAGTAGTCACGAAAGCGCTTGGAATTCTTCTATTTTTCATAGTGGTTGTTTTGCATATATATATATATATATATATATATATATATATATATATATATATATATATATATATATATATATATATATATATATATATATATATATATATTTTTTAAAATATAGGATGGGGTCCACCTCTGGTGCAAATTGTGGGACCCATAGCCTCGGAGAAGTGGATAAAAAGGCATCAAGGAAGAATATATATATATATATATATATATATATATAAATATATATATATATATATATATATATATATATATCTATATATATATATATATATATATATATATATATATATATATATATATATAGTGTGTGTGTGTGTGTGTGTGTGTGTGTGTATTATTAATCTCACTCCAAAATTGTTCTTAATCTCAACAAAATTTCTTGATAGCATCTCATCCACTCTCTCATTTGCTCTCCTTTATATTTAAATCAAATCAGGGAATAAGTCCATTCCATCAAATTCAAAATACCGTCCAGTAAGCCTGACGTCTATATAAGGCAAATTATAAGAATCAATTATACCCGATATTATTAGAAGTCGCCTTGACCACCATAATTTGGCTTGTTGATCTGGACAATTAATAAAAGAGAAGGGATTCCAGAACTACAACATTTTGAATTCTAGTTCGCTGGTCGAGAGAGAGAATGCCATTCTAACATAATCAGCACACGCCGAGTATGTTACAATGACACATTGTTTTGTGCCGAGTGTGTTACAATGGTCATTGTAACAAAATCGACCGCTTATGTTACAATGGCCGATTATGTTACAATGTGTGTGTAATCACCTATTAGTGATTGCCGGGGTCCAGTCTTGGCTCCTGGTACCGCCGCTTCGCTAGTCGCTACTAGGTCCTCTCTCTCCCTGCTCCAAGAGCCTTGTCGCATCTCTTTCACTGCTTCACTGAAGAAATATTAGGAGACATTGTGTCCCCTTGTACCTGTGTCCCATCTATGAAACATTCTGGCCCTTTCCACCTTGCCAATTCCTCTTAGTTATCATGTCCTCCTTATCCCTTCTCTCCTTCACTGTCGTCAGGTTAAGTTCCCTTAATTCCGGGACTATTCTTGTTGTAAACTTTTATGAATAAATTTATTTAATGTAGATTTCTCATATTTAATACATAATCAAATTCTTTTGTGGTATATAATGCGTCTTGGGATAAATTATATTTTTCAGAGCAACCTCATAATCAATTTTATTATCTAATATAATGGGATCATATAATTTATTAATGAAAGCCGAGGATGTATTGGTGGGAAATAAATCAACACTGGAATCACTACAGACGTATAGAAGACGTTCAGCCATCTCGACACTCTTATAACCCAGACTGACGTATAGAAGACGTTCAGCCATCTCGACACTCTTATAACCCAGACTGACGTATAGAAGACTTTAAGCCATCTCGACACTCTTATAACCCAGACTGACGTATAGTAGACGTTCAACCATCTCGACACTCTTATAACCCAGACTGACGTATAGAAGACGTTCAGCCATCTCGACACTCTTATAACCCAGACTGACGTATAGAAGACGTTCAGCCATCTCGACACTCTTATAACCCAGACTGACGTATAGAAGACGTTCAGCCATCTCGACACTCTTATAACCCAGACTGACGTATAGAAGACGTTCAGCCATCTCGACACTCTTATATCCCAGACTGACGTATAGAAGACGTTCACCCATCTCGACACTCTTATAACCCAGACTGACGTATAGAAGACGTTCACCCATCTCGACACTCTTATAACCCAGACTGACGTATAGAAGACGTTCACCCATCTCGACACTCTTATAACCCAGACTGACGTATAGAAGACGTTCAGCCATCTCGACACTCTTATAATCGAGACTGACGTATAGAAGACGTTCAGCCATCTCGACACTCTTATATCCCAGACTGACGTATAGAAGACGTTCAGCCATCTCGACACTCTTATAACCCAGACTGACGTATAGAAGACGTTCACCCATCTCGACACTCTTATAACCCAGACTGACGTATAGAAGACGTTCAGCCATCTCGACACTCTTATAACCCAGACTGACGTATAGAAGACGTTCAACCATCTCGACACTCTTATAACCCAGAAGGATTCATTTTCAATAAATCCAACATTGATTTCACATATTCTATATTTCGCGCAGCCACTCTTATGTGCATCAAACTTGACAAATCTGGGGTTTTCTGAGGTTTCACTGAATCAAGCGCAGGTGGGTTAACTTCTCTGACGGGATTGCGTTTAATCCCACGCTTTGACCATCTACCTCCCCCTTCTAAATTCATATCACCCCCCCGATTTTACAAACTCCAGGGGGGGTTCCGTTTCATAACTGAAGTTGGTACAAGATAGAATTCTTTCATGATTTATTAAACAACCTAGAAATAATATTTACTGCTAGAGGTAATATAATACTTAAAAGGTTTCCACCTCTGATACTCAACAAATATTTCTTTTTACGTTGAAAACTAATTTTCTTACAAGCTAATGCTCTAATCTCATTCTTATACTTTTTAAATATTTTTGGATCTAGTGGTATTTTATTCTTGATCGAATTCTTGAAAATCTCACTAATACAACTTATATGTGTTTTCTTAAACTGTTGTAATAAACTCTTCCGTTGATTGCCTGGGAGACTCATAAGTAAATTAATTAATTCCTTAATTTTTTCTAATAATGATTTTTCCACGAATTAAAAGTTGAATCATATCCTTTATATGATATGTACCAAACAATGCGTAATACCACCATTTTTTTTTTGTTTCAATACTCTTTCGATAATATATTCTTGCGGTGGTGTGACTGGTATCAATTCTTGATACCAGTAAACACTTAACATGAAAGTTACACTTGCTAACAACCATTACAATGAAAATGTTTTAGTTATTCTTGTTTGTTTATACACAAAAAGACACAGAAGCATCACGTTTCATTTTAGCTTTTTGTAAATAACTTACACAGTAATATCAAATTCAGAATACAGTCATGTAGGTAGACATAATAATTTGGAATACATAAATGTAGCTCACAATAAAATAAATAAAAATTCATATGGTTGTTATACTCGAGTTTTTATTAAATTTATTTAAAAAAAAATATTTTGAATAAAAATCTTATTAAAATCCTAGTGTTTGCTCTTTTTATTTAGCTTATTATAAGTACTTAATTAGCATTTCATAATTATCTATATTATATTAATTATATTTATGGTGCTACATTTTCTAGCTATCATAATTAATGTTAAAGTTGACAATAGTTGTTGCACTGACAAACTTCCTCCTGAAGCTCACCATGATCCTCAAATACTCTGTTTGCAAAGAAATATTTTATGGATTCATTTTTTTCACTATTTATTCTACAACTTAATGCTTCAGAGTTCGTACGATTAATAAGAACATAAGAATGGAGGAACACTGCGGTAGGCCTACTAGCCCATACTAGGCATAACAATATCAAAACCAACCATTCCCACCTTTTTTCTCCAACCTGTTCCCAAAGCTAACAAATCTTTCACACTCCTTTACTGATCAAACCTATTTTTCAATTTCCAGAAGGTTTTAGCCTTTATGACCGTAGTTGGTAGATTGTTACACTCAATCATGACTTTTATTTTTGTTGACAATACGAAACATCTATAAAAATAGTTAATATATCATTATTTTAGAGAACATATAATTGAAGAATGGAAAATTGTGTTGCTGCCGTCTAGTAAAAATCTTTTAAGGCAGTTTATGGTTATATAATAACTATAAAACAATGACGTAGTGGTGAGGTTGCGTCATCAATCACCACAGACAGTCCGGTCAGCTGTTGATGAGCGCATGTGTTACCTGTTTGTGTGTTTGTTTTAGATCATGTGTGTTATTTGTTGATATGTGTGCATTATGTTCATGCATATTTTTTATTCATATTTGCTTTATTCATTTTACATTCCACGCCCAGCCTTCGTTGGGTGCGGGTGTATTGTGGAGACCTCTGGTGGCTGACTTGTGAAATTTTATTTTCACAGCCATGACGGAAGGATACAGGCGCCGCGTAAACACCATTGGTATTGAAGTACTTCAGGGAGCGGTTTACCCGTCAAATGTGGACGTTGTCTTGCCGGCTATACTTCGAGATTCTCTGGGTGTGGACCACTCGGAATTGTATGGCATATCCCTTAATGGGGCATGACGGATCTTCGTGAAATTTGCCTGTACGGCGGCGTATACCAGAGTTGTGGATAAATATCAGGACAAGCGGCTGACGGTAATGCAAGGACTGGAGGTATGTGTAAGGGACGTTTCGGCAACTTACAAATGGATAAAGTTGCGAAATGTCCCATTTGAGGCCGGGGAAAGTGACATACAGGAAATGATGAAGATGTATGGGATTGTCCATGCTGTTACTGTTGGTAGATGGATGAATGGTCTTTACGCTGGTATGTTGGAAGGCACATATTCGGTAAAAATGACGTTAAGGAAACCCATACCCTCCTTTATCTTAATGCATGGTTTTCGCACTCAGGTATATGTTACCTATGTTGGACAGGTGCGTACCTGCCGGTTGTGTT
Organism: Cherax destructor; assembly: GCA_009830355.1. NCBI lineage: Eukaryota > Metazoa > Arthropoda > Malacostraca > Decapoda > Parastacidae > Cherax > Cherax destructor. Next base: position 53,564 of record WNWK01004811.1, read on the forward strand.
GGCAGACGGGGCACCTGGCGGTTGACTGTCAACGTAGGAGGCCTGAGGAGGGTAACGTCGAGAAGGCGAATGTACTACGGACGGATGAAGGAGTGCAACAGGACGAAGGATTGGCAAGGACACAAGGAGATGGTGTGAAGGAGGGCATGGTACGTCAGACATGGAGCGAGGAGGTGGAGCAGGAGGAAAGAGTACAGGGAGAGGTGGACAGGGTGCAGCCTGCAGAATCTGTGGTGAATGGTGTAACGTCTATGGACGAGAGTCAGAGGGATGTACGGGAGGAGGCTGAGATCTTGGAGGATCTGAATGAGTTCATTCGTGGTGGTCCTTTGTCACTTGAGGAAGTGGCAGGGATGGGAATTGGGGAGAATCAAATTGACGTCAATGAAGGATGGAGTGAAGTCCTGGGGAAGAAAGGACATCAAGTTGAGGTTCAGGGTGCAGTGTCAGTAGTGGTGGCAGAAATACATAGGGAAGAAAGCATGGAAGTAAGTGGAGACAAAGGGGAATCAAGGAAAAGGCCAGGGGAAGAATCTGAGGATGACCCCCATTAACTGCTGCACAAAGGCCTGGTAAGAAGGTGTGGGCAGATGTGGTGCAGGGAAAAGGAAGTAGGGTGAAGGGTAATGGTGACAGCAGGGATATAAAGGGTGATGGGAGGATTAAGGGAGGGTTGGAAGGAGCAACACATGGAAAACTAGACAAATGAATGTTAATGGCCTCAGGAACGAGGTCAAACGTAAATGGGTTGAAGTAACATTGAAGAGGTTGAACGTAGATGTGGTATTTTTCCAAGAACACAATTATCAAATAGGATCAGAGCTGGTAGTTAAGGGGTATAGGGTTTTTACGTGTGACGCAGGGGCTTTCAAGGGTGGGGTGTTGGTGGGTATTAGAGAGTCCAGTCCTTTTACCTTGTCATCATGGGAGCATGTGGGAGGGCGAGTGGTAAGGGTGAACAGGGAGTGGGGGGGTACAAGTAAGTTTCCTGGGGGTATATATGCCGGCTGTTGCTAATAGGAGTATCAAGGATGATTTTGTTAATAACAAGTTGACGTATGCTTTCAGAGGATTGCCCCAAGTAGCGATTATAGCTTGGGATTGGAATAGTGTGATTCAGATTAGGGATGTGGAGCCCCGAGGGGGGGGGGTGTTTTGGGGTCTCTAAGGGATGTATTGGGGGCGGTGGGGGTGGTGGATGTGGTGGGGAAGGGATGAGTTGGTGGAATATACTTTCTTAAGGAATAATTATGTGGCAAGACTGGATCGAATATATGTGACGAGGTCGGTGGATGTGCGAAAAGTGGAATGTTTTGATTTGGGTTTTTCAGATCACAGGGGTGTGTTGTTTGAAGGAGGGTGGGAAGGGGTTGTGTGTGTGTATAAGAGTTTTTGGAAATTGAATACAAGGTTATTGGAAAGGGAAGGGGAGGAGGAGGCATTTGAGAAGTGGTGGGAAGGGTTGTGGGGGGGGATAGGGATAAAGTCGGGAGTTGTTAAGTGGTGGAATGAGACTGGGAAAGTGGAAATTAGAAACTATTATGAGAGGGTTGGCGGTGAGGAAATGAGGTATAGGTATGGGTATCAGAGGTATTTGGAGGGCTTTTAGGTGAGTGTCAGGGAGGGATTGGAGGGAAGGAATTATGGTGAGGTGGTAGAGTTGAGAGCAAAGTTAAGGGAAATACAGGAGGAGAGATTTCATGGACTAAGGATTCGAAGTGGTATGGAAGAAGTTTTGTGGGGGAATAAAGCGTCAAAGGTAGTGTTAAGAAATTTTCAACTGCGAAGGAAAGGTATGTTGATAGAGTCATTGAAGGTGGAAGGGGGTGGAGGGTATCAGGAGGGGACGGTACTGAGGACAATGGAGGGATGGGGTGGTACGCAGAGGGTTGGTTTTGTAACAAATATGAAAAGGGGAGACGGATGAGGAGGCTAAAGGTAGGATATTGAGGGAATGGGAAATTATTAGGTGAGGAAGAGAGGAAGGAATGTGGGGGAAATTTTGGAGGAGGAGGTATGGGAGGCAGTGAGGAGTTTGAGATTGGGAAAGTCACCCGGCATAGATGGGTTGCCGTGGGAATTGTATGTTAAGCATTGGCAAGTTTTGAAGGGGTAATCGTTAAAATGGTAAATGAACTGAAAGAGGAGGGGAATATGGGTGAGTCGATGAGAACGGGGGTCGTAGTACTAGTGGCAAAAGGGGAGTATCAGGAGGGGTTGGGTGATTATAGAGGAATAGCATTATTGATGGCAGATTATAAAATATTTGCAAAGGTTTTAGCAAACAGGATCAAAAGAGGGTTAGGGGGAATGTTGCATGAGGGACAATACGGGGTGCCGGGACGAAGTATCAGAACGGGGCATAGACGTATAAAGCAGTTTATTGAGAATAGTCAGATGGGAGGAGTGTTGGGGGTGGATTGGCAGAGGGCATATGATAGGGTGGACAGGGAAATGTTATTGGATATTTTGGGTAGGCAAGGGTTTGGGAAGGCACTTATAGGATGGGTTCGAACTTTGTATGAGGGGGCTTTAGTTAGGGTGTAAATTAATGGGAATGTGGGAAGAAAGGTGGAGATGAAGAAGGGTCTGCAGCAGGGATGTCCGCTGTCGCAGATCCTTTTTGCCTTATTACAGGATCCGTTTTATAGGTTGGTGGAGGAGGAGGTTTTGCGGGAGGGTGACGTGGAGGAGGATGCAGAGGGGGGTATTGTTGGTTACGTAGATGATACTACAGTGTTGGTCAGGTCTGAGAAGCAGTTGAGTATGATCAATGAGTTGGTTGAAAAGTTTGAGAAGGCAACGGGAATGAGGGTGAATAAGGAAAAATCTAATTTATTGGAGGTAGGCAGTTGGACGGGGGAAACGTTGGAGAAACGGGAGGGATTGAGTTGTGTGAAAACTATAAAAATATGTGGGATAGTGTTCAGTGCTGATCCTTTGGTGGCTAGAGAGGTGAATTCACGATTGGTAGTGGATGCTGCTATTGATAGGATGAAGGGATGGGGAATGAGAGAGGTTACTTTGTTGCAAAGGGTGGTAGTTGTTAACGTTTTAGTGTATAGTAAATTGTGGTTCAGGGCGGTGGTATATCCTCTCTTAGAGGTGGATGTGCAGCGGTTGTTGAAGTATGTGTTGAAGTTTGTATGGGGGAATGGGAGACATTGGATGTGTAGGGAAGTAGTGGAAACGAGGGTGAGGTGGGGGCGGGGTTAGGGTTGGTGCCCTTGAGGCGTAGGTTAAGGAGTGTTTTTGTGAGGCATGAGTTTTTGGTGAGGGGAGGAGAAGGGGGACGAAGCGTGGGATTAGTGATGAAGGAGGTGCGAAGGTGGTGGGGAGGAAAGGATATATTGCTTTGTGAGGCTATTTTAAGAGGGTTATTGGTTATGAAGGAGCCGGGAAGGAGTAGAGTAAGCCGTTTGGATAGGTTGGGGATGGAGAGAATGGAGATGCAAGGGAGTGGGGTTTATCCTTTGTATGATTGGAAGGGAATTTGGGGGTGGTTAAAGAAGTTGAAGGTGCACCCAAGAGTGAGGGAAACAAGGTATAGGTTTCTTCAAGGTATTTTGGCGTCCAGGGCCCAGCTTTATGTAATGGGGTTGAGTGGGAATGGGCATTGTCATAGGTGTGGGGAGGTAGATACAGCTTATCACGCCATCTATTTTTATGAGGGTTTGGAAGCAGTGAGGCAATGGTTTGGGGGGGTTTTGAGGATGGTAGGTGGGGAGGGGGTATCTGTTTTGAGGGCTTTGAGTTTAGATTTGGGGAAGTTCTCGGAAAGCATACGTAGAGGGATGTCTTATTTGGTGTTAGATTTTATACATATATCTTGGGGTATGAGGGACGTGGAGGAGATGGTACGAATAAGGGCTTTAGGAGCGGGGTTTTATAGGACAAAATGTAGGAATCGAAGTTTGTATAGTGGGGTATTTAACAGGGCTTTTTCGAGTGGTTATCAAGAGATGACAGTGAATAGCATGTTGGGGGTGCTAAGGTGAAAGGACTGGTGTTGATTATGGTAGAAGTCACGGGAGGTGAAATGGGTAGAGGGTGGGTAGGATGTTAGTAATGTAGGTAGGGAGGAGAGGGGGTGGTGGTTGTGTTTTAAAGGGATTGGGAGGAGGGGAGGGAGTTGGGTAGTAGATGGGCATTCTAGATTCGGCAATAGATCAGGGGAATGGGCGGGAAAGGTTTCTGGTTCAGTGCTCTAGTCTGGGAAATAAGATGTATTGAATCTTATATATGTCACAGAGTGATGGGTATATGTTTGTAACGCATGGGTGGCATGTTTCAAGGTTGGTTAATTGTGTTAGCAATTACATGAAGGTCACTGACCAAATTAATTGTTTCATAGGGTATGGACTGTAAATTGTGGTATTGGAGCGGTGATTATATTCATAATTTATAACAGAGGACAATTTGAGGTAATTGTTTCGGTACTATCCAGTTTTAAGTTTTGCAGTATAGCTGAGCCTTGATAATGTAACTTTGGTGTTTGTGTATTGATGTTCAATTCTTGTAGTCGAACTATGACTTCAAGTGTTTTTTATGATATTTGTAATGTGTCCTTTTAGAGATAAGCCTTCTAATTGACAGGAGGAGGTTTGTTTCGAGATATTAAGTTTTTTAGTCAAATGGTTGCAAGTAGGTTGAATAAGAAATTGATGTTGTATTGTACTTGGGTACTTAGGATACCTCAATATTTTTCGTGTAAGGAAGTTAAGGTATGGTGTAACAATTACGTTGCATTTATATGGGTATCATGTTTTTGAGATTGTGTGCTGTTCTTTGTTTTGGTGTGATGTTGACACACGTGTATATGTATTTATATAGTTATTGATGATTGATCTGTATATAGGATGATAAATGTCCGGCAGGATTTGATATATTTTGCATAATACGTACAGTTAGTCGGGAATAAGGACAGGGGATAATCGTGTTTTGAAGTATTATTTTATGTAACTAGTTTGTTTAAGATTTTTTTTCACGTATACGTTATGTACGTAATTTTAGCTTTGTTACCACTTGATTGTTAGGAATGTGTAAAAATATTTGTATTATCTATTATCTCCTTGTGGGGAGTTCTGTAGATTCTTTTGTAATAATTTTTTCAGGAGATAACGTTAAAGCTTGTAAAATTTAGAGTTAAATGTAATGAAACATAAGAAATAAAATTTTTATGTATAGAGAGGATGAGGAAATGTGTGGTTGAGTTTCAAGGGTGGGTTGGGTTGGCTGGGGTCAAAGTTTTTGACATCAGTCAGTGTGGCTGTCATGGGGAATTGGTACATGTTATTATGGGAATTCCTTTTTGGTAGATGGGATTAGGGGATGGGGAAATGTATAATGTTTTTGATTATTATTTTTATCAAGTTAATGTGTTATGATTATTAGCTTTGGTGTACCTTGGTCTTCGGATGCAAGTCTTTCTTACTGGGTCATGTATATTGTTGTATTTTGTGATAACCGTATTTGTAACAAAGTATCATTTTGTTTGTGTTTTTGTATAATTGCTGTTTTAAATAAAATACAAAAAAAAAATTATTTTTGTTATAGGTTCATGTTCGTTCTCATTCATTTGTACTCTCTTCATGCGTATGTTTCCTCCCAAGTGTATTGCTGTATTGCTCGTGTGTGTGTGTGTACTCACCTAGTTGTTGTTGCAGGGGTCGATTCACAGCTCCTGGCCCTGCCTCTTCACTGGCAGCTACTACATCACTTTTCCTGTTCCATGAGCTTTATCATACCTCTTCTTAAAGCTATGTATGGATCCTGCCTCCAGTACATCACTTCCCAGACTATTCCACTTCCTGACCACTCTGTGACTGAAGAAATACTTCCTAACATCCCAGTGATTTATCTGAGTCTTCAACTTCTAATTGTGTCCCCTTGTTGCTGTGTCCCATCTCTGGAACATTCTGTCTCTGTCCATCTTGTTGATTCCTCTCAGTATTGTATATGTCGTTATCATATCTCCCCTATGTCTCCTGTCCTCCAGTGTCGTCAGGTGTATTTCCATTAATGTAAATTGTTTTCCAGCAAGCAAGGTTCATCATGTTACTGCCCTTCATAAGTCACAGTTCCTCAATTTTATTAAATTATGATTTTCATTTTCGTTTTATCACCTTCAAAATATCAGTGTGAGGGAAAAGTCCATAGATAGGAGTGATGGAAGTGTGAATGTCTGTATAAGTGCTAGTAGTGGTAGTCTGCTCGTTGAGTATCTAGCTCCAGCTCTACCCCCCCCCTCCCACCTCCTTCCACCCGGTGAGAGGTGACATGCTAGACTCCGGCCAGGGGGATAATCACTCGACTGACCACTCCCGTCTCCACTCTAAGTCTTCACCGCCACCTCTATCTTATTTTATGTTACGAACTTCACTTGTTATTATTTTGTTACGAGCTTCACTCTTTATTTTACGTTACGAGCTTCACTCTTTATTTTACGTTACGAGCTTCACTCTTTATTTTACGTTACGAACTTCACTCTTTATTTTACGTTACGAGCTTCACTCTTTATTTTACGTTACGAGCTTCACTCATTATTTTATGTTACGAGCTTCACTCTTTATTTTACGTTACGAGCTTCACTCTTTATTTTACGTTACGAGCTTCACTCTTTATTTTACGTTACGAGCTTCACTCTTTATTTTACGTTACGAGCTTCACTCTTTATTTTACGTTACGAGCTTCACTCTTTATTTTACGTTACGAGCTTCACTCTTTATTTTACGTTACGAGCTTCACTCTTTATTTTACGTTACGAGCTTCACTCTTTATTTTACGTTACGAGCTTCACTCTTTTTACGTTACGAGCTTCACTCTTTATTTTACGTTACGAGCTTCACTCTTTATTTTACGTTACGAGCTTCACTCTTTATTTTACGTTACGAGCTTCACTCTTTATTTTACGTTACGAGCTTCACTCATTATTTTACGTTACGAGCTTCACTCTTTATTTTACGTTACGAGCTTCACTTCCTTTATTTTACGTTACGAGCTTCACTCTTTATTTTACGTTACGAGCTTCACTCTTTATTTTACGTTACGAGCTTCACTCTTTATTTTACGTTACGAGCTTCACTCTTTATTTTACGTTACGAGCTTCACTCTTTATTTTACGTTACGAGCTTCACTCTTTATTTTACGTTACGAGCTTCACTCTTTATTTTACGTTACGAGCTTCACTCTTTATTTTACGTTACGAGCTTCACTCTTTATTTTACGTTACGAGCTTCACTCTTTATTTTACGTTACGAGCTTCACTCTTTATTTTACGTTACGAGCTTCACTCTTTATTTTTACGTTACGAGCTTCACTCTTTATTTTACGTTACGAGCTTCACTCTTTATTTTACGTTACGAGCTTCACTCTTTATTTTACGTTACGAGCTTCACTCTTTATTTTACGTTACGAGCTTCACTCTTTATTTTACGTTACGAGCTTCACTCTTTATTTTACGTTACGAGCTTCACTCTTTATTTTACGTTACGAGCTTCACTCTTTATTTTACGTTACGAGCTTCACTCTTTATTTTACGTTACGAGCTTCACTCTTTATTTTACGTTACGAGCTTCACTCTTTATTTTACGTTACGAGCTTCACTCTTTATTTTACGTTACGAGCTTCACTCTTTATTTTACGTTACGAGCTTCACTCTTTATTTTACGTTACGAGCTTCACTCTTTATTTTACGTTACGAGCTTCACTCTTTATTTTACGTTACGAGCTTCACTCTTTATTTTACGTTACGAGCTTCACTCTTTATTTTACGTTACGAGCTTCACTCTTTATTTTACGTTACGAGCTTCACTCTTATTTTACGTTACGAGCTTCACTCTTTATTTTACGTTACGAGCTTCACTCTTTATTTTACGTTACGAGCTTCACTCTTTATTTTACGTTACGAGCTTCACTCTTTATTTTACGTTACGAGCTTCACTCTTTATTTTACGTTACGAGCTTCACTCTTTATTTTACGTTACGAGCTTCACTCTTTATTTTACGTTACGAGCTTCACTCTTTATTTTACGTTACGAGCTTCACTCTTTATTTTACGTTACGAGCTTCACTCTTTATTTTACGTTACGAGCTTCACTCTTTATTTTACGTTACGAGCTTCACTCTTTATTTTACGTTACGAGCTTCACTCTTTATTTTACGTTACGAGCTTCACTCTTTATTTTACGTTACGAGCTTCACTCTTTATTTTACGTTACGAGCTTCACTCTTTATTTTACGTTACGAGCTTCACTCTTTATTTTACGTTACGAGCTTCACTCTTTATTTTACGTTACGAGCTTCACTCTTTATTTTACGTTACGAGCTTCACTCTTTATTTTACGTTACGAGCTTCACTCTTTATTTTGTTGTGAGCTTCACTCGTCAGTTTGTTGTGAGCTTCACTCGTCAGTTTGTTGTGAGCTTCACTCGTCAGTTTGTTGTGAGCCTCACTCGTCAGTTTGTTGTGAGCTTCACTCGTCAGTTTGTTGTGAGCTTCACTCGTCAGTTTGTTGTGAGCTTCACTCGTCAGTTTGTTGTGAGCTTCACTCGTTAGTTTGTTGTGAGCTTCACTCGTTAGTTTGTTGTGAGCTTCACTCGTTAGTTTGTTGTGAGCTTCACTCGTTAGTTTGTTGTGAGCTTCACTCGTTAGTTTGTTGTGAGCTTCACTCGTTAGTTTGTTGTGAGCTTCACTCGTTAGTTTGTTGTGAGCTTCACTCGTTAGTTTGTTGTGAGCTTCACTCGTCATTTTGGAGTACTTAATGTGGCTCTGCCCTGGCCTTGTATTGACTAACATAAATTTGTCTCACCATTTCTTTTAAAGGCCTTATGCCTATTATAAGAATGTGGAGTATAAGAATGGTGAGTAATTTTGTCTTTCTCCATTTGCTAGCCGTCAGTACCAGCTCGGGTCATCTGGCACAACCCTGAGGTCAACTATTACCCTGCCAACTTCTGCAGTCACACTAGAGCCAAACACAGCCACCTGAGTTACCCAAGGACCCCACCTGAGTCCGTGACACATTGTCAACATTTGGGTTTTGGAAACATCCGTCAAACAAGTGGTTGTTGCCACCGTCTTCGATTAAGTGAACACCAACAAGGAGTTCAGAAAAGAGTATCAGCTTATATGTCAAGAACATCGACACGTCTCTTTTACACTTTCCATCTGTAAAAATTAGCTGTTGCAACTTAGTCTTATTTGTCTATTTTTATTTTTCATTTTTATTTAAGATAGGGTTTGTTTTGCTATTCATGTTTAAGTTTTTATTTCAAAAATTTATCTCTTCAATAGTGCTTATTTTCGTTGTTATTTTTGTCTTTTTCTATTCTTCGTAATTTTCCTAAGGAGGAGCCAGCCTTGATTCGTCTTGGGTTCAAGATTGAACCAAGCCTGAGTAAAAGCCTTCACAATCAACACTGATACATTCCACAAGGACAACACAATATCAACGCTGATATATTCCACAAGGACAACACAATATCAACGCTGATATATTCCACAAGGACAACACAATATCAACGCTGATATATTCCACAAGGACAACACAATATCAACGCTGATATATTCCACAAGGACAACACAATATCAACGCTGATACATTCAACAAGAAGAACGACACAACATCAACACTGAATCTCCCGCCAGCTTGGCTGTGACGAACTCTAGCTCTAGTCCTTTCAAAGCCGTCATCGTGACTCAGGACTAATGACACGATTGCAAACAAACAATAACACGGGTGGGTGTTGAACTTGTGGCTAGTGAATCGTAAAACTTCAGGCCAGAGCGTAAGCCACTGGGCCAGCTGGCTACAATAAGATTCATCCAACTAGTTATATTTAGACACCATAGAGAGGTTAGCACGGGCCCCACTGTGACCACATATGCAAGTTTTTACAAATGAATCTCTCGCGCTGGCGGGAGAATCATCTGTAAAACCTTGCTTTTGTGGTCACAGTGGTGGCTGTACTAACCAAGACGACACAATATCAACACTGATACATTCCACAAAAAGAACGACACAATATATGTTTAGAATGTTTAAGCGTAAATTTGAAGTTTTTATGAAATTATTTTAAAAACTTGGAATCGTTGGATTCAGAGCAGTTACCAGAGAATGACGTTCATGATAAGCTTCAAACTTTGTATTCATGATCTTTATAAAAATTAAAATAAAAGTTTGGCTTTCACCTTGAGCTGTGTAATTTTATTAAGTAAATTGGTGTACATGTAATACCTAGAGAATTCTTCTCGTCGACTTCAAACTCTAAGTGCTGGTGAATCTTTATTTGTATGTCCCGATTTTATAAAAAAGAATATCAAAGTTGACTTCATTAAAAAGCACATAATCAAATATTTTTTCCTTAGAGAATTGTAGAGAATTTTAAATGTAATAAATTGCAAAAACAAAATTGAAAAATATTGGAAACTCGCTTTTTTAATTTTCTGGAGTTTAGTGAACTTTTAAATACTGTATTAGTAAACACCAGAGACATCACTGTACTAGTAAACACCAGAGACATCACTGTACTAGTAAACACCAGAGACATCACTGTACTAGTAAACACCAGAGACATCACTGTATTAGTAAACACCAGAGACATCACTGTATTAGTAAACACCAGAGACATCACTGTACTAGTAAACACCAGAGACATCACTGTACTAGTAAACACCAGAGCATCACTCTACTAGTAAACACCAGAGTCATCACTCTACTAGTAAACACCAGAGTCATCACTGTACTAGTAAACACCAGAGACATCACTGTACTAGTAAACACCAGAGACATCACTGTACTAGTAAACACCAGAGACATCACTGTATTAGTAAACACCAGAGACATCACTGTATTAGTAAACACCAGAGACATCACTGTACTAGTAAACACCAGAGACATCACTGTACTAGTAAACACCAGAGACATCACTCTACTAGTAAACACCAGAGTCATCACTCTACTAGTAAACACCAGAGTCATCACTGTACTAGTAAACACCAGAGACATCACTGTACTAGTAAACACCAGAGACATCACTGTACTAGTAAACACCAGAGACATCACTCTACTAGTAAACACCAGAGTCATCACTCTACTAGTAAACACCAGAGTCATCACTGTACTAGTAAACACCAGAGACATCACTGTACTAGTAAACACCAGAGACATCACTGTACTAGTAAACACCAGAGACATCACTGTATTAGTAAACACCAGAGACATCACTGTACTAGTAAACACCAGAGACATCACTGTACTAGTAAACACCAGAGACATCACTCTACTAGTAAACACCAGAGTCATCACTCTACTAGTAAACACCAGAGTCATCACTCTACTAGTAAACACCAGAGACATCACTGTACTAGTAAACACCAGAGCATCACTGTACTAGTAAACACCAGAGACATCACTCTACTAGTAAACACCAGAGTCATCACTCTACTAGTAAACACCAGAGTCATCACTCTACTAGTAAACACCAGAGACATCACTGTACTAGTAAACACCAGAGACATCACTGTACTAGTAAACACCAGAGACATCACTGTACTAGTAAACACCAGAGACATCACTCTACTAGTAAACACCAGAGACATCACTGTACTAGTAAACACCAGAGTCATCACTGTACTAGTAAACACCAGAATCATCACTGTACTAGTAAACACCAGAGTCATCACTGTACTAGTAAACACCAGAGACATCACTGTACTAGTAAACACCAGAGACATCACTGTACTAGTAAACACCAGAGACATCACTGTACTAGTAAACACCAGAGTCATCACTGTACTAGTAAACACCAGAGACATCACTGTACTAGTAAACACCAGAGACATCACTCTACTAGTAAACACCAGAGACATCACTGTACTAGTAAACACCAGAGTCATCACTCTACTAGTAAACACCAGAGTCATCACTGTACTAGTAAACACCAGAGTCATCACTGTACTAGTAAACACCAGAGTCATCACTGTACTAGTAAACACCAGAGTCATCACTCTACTAGTAAACACCAGAGACATCACTCTACTAGTAAACACCAGAGACATCACTGTACTAGTAAACACCAGAGTCATCACTCTACTAGTAAACACCAGAGTCATCACTCTACTAGTAAACACCAGAGTCATCACTGTACTAGTAAACACCAGAGTCATCACTCTACTAGTAAACACCAGAGACATCACTGTACTAGTAAACACCAGAGTCATCACTCTACTAGTAAACACCAGAGACATCACTGTACTAGTAAACACCAGAGTCATCACTCTACTAGTAAACACCAGAGTCATCACTCTACTAGTAAACACCAGAGTAATCACTCTACTAGTAAACACCAGAGTCATCACTCTACTAGTAAACACCAGAGACATCACTGTACTAGTAAACACCAGAGTCATCACTCTACTAGTAAACACCAGAGTCATCACTCTACTAGTAAACACCAGAGTAATCACTCTACTAGTAAACACCAGAGTCATCACTCTACTAGTAAACACCAGAGTCATCACTCTACTAGTAAACACCAGAGTCATCACTCTACTAGTAAACACCAGAGTCATCACTCTACTAGTAAACACCAGAGTCATCACTCTACTAGTAAACACCAGAGTCATCACTCTACTAGTAAACACCAGAGTAATCACTCTACTAGTAAACACCAGAGTAATCACTCTACTAGTAAACACCAGAGTCATCACTCTACTAGTAAACACCAGAGTCATCACTCTACTAGTAAACACCAGAGTCATCACTCTACTAGTAAACACCAGAGTTATCACTGTAAGAAAGACAATGTTCTTTAATTTTAGCCAAAGTTTTCATTTATAGCGCCAGAAGTACTTAGGTGCTTCAAATATTCAACCCTGGTCAACTATTACTAGGTGAAAGTTCATGGAACAATTGACCAACGCCGGCGGCCTATACTCGGTTTTATAGAGATCGATCCGGAAATTGTTTTTTGTAATAACTTTAGAAAGCCTTTTGTGATCTGCTTCAAACTTCAGCTCATTTGTATTTTGCTTAAGAAGTTCTCATTGTTAATGATGTGTTGAGGATATTTTATCAGGTTTAATCTCTTAATGTTACAGTATTATCTTAAAGTATTGTATTATTTTTATCTTTATGTTCATTAGTGGCTCTTGATCCAAGAAGCTGGACTTATCCTCCTCTTCCTTTCATCGAATATGAATGCATACTATTCCACAAGCGCTGTGTAACCCTACTGGTTTAGCACTTTCCCCTGTTTTAATTAAAATTCTGAACGTCATCAATCTTTAATGGCTGATTCATCTTATGAAATAGATAAAATAGTTTGGGTATAGGATGTGTAGTAGCAAATTACGTTGAATCCGTGTAATAACAAGAGAATGTTTCACCAGGTCGCTTTCAAACTTCATTTTTGCTTTATTTGGCGTGCATGTTAGGCCTTGGCAACATCTTGCCTTGTTTACGATGATCGTCATGGTCTTGTGTGCCTACTAGTCATTTCTCTAGTGTACCTGTTCTAGTGTGCCTTGTCTAGTGTTCTTGGTCTAGTGTGCCTTGTCTAGTGTGCCTTGTCTATTGTGCTTGGCCTAGTGTGCCTTGTCTAGTGTGCTTGATCTATTGTGCCTTGTCTAGTGTACCTGATCTAGTGTGCCTTGTCTAGTGTGCCTGGTTTAGTGTGCCTAGTCTAGTGTGCCTGGTCTATTGTGCCTTGTCTTGAGACAATTATTATATGTTATATTGCATTTTATGAAGCGCTAAACCCAAGGGAAGATGATAGCATGGGATCCTTGACCAGTCAAGTTGTTGGTGATTGCAAATTATATCAGAGCAAAATATAATGTTTTTTAAAAGAGTAATAAAAATAAATGTGCAACTGAAATTAATAATATACCCTGAATAGAGGCACTATCAAGGAAGAGAAAAAACTGGCAGAGCCATGATGAGAGCCATGAAGAGTGCCATGATGAGAGCCATGATGAGAGCATGATGAGAGCCATGAAGAGTGCCATGATGAGAGCCATGATGAGAGCCATGATGAGAGCCATGAAGAGTGCCATGATGAGAGCCATGATGAGAGCCATGATGAGAGCCATGATGAGAGCCATGATGAGAGCCATGATGAGAGCCATGAAGAGTGCCATGATGAGAGCCATGATGAGAGCCATGATGAGAGCCATGATGAGAGCCATGATGAGAGCAATGATGAGAGCCATGATGAGAACCATGATGAGAGCCATGATGAGAACCATCATGCCCACAACTTTATTAATTTTGCCAAGCAAAGGCAAAACCCATTATGTTAGGCAGCTCTAAAAGCAACTTACTCTATATTGAAGAAGCATAAGAATATTTGAAAAAGAAACTCCACAAGACTATGAAATTATAACACAATATAGAAGTTTTGGAGGAATTGATTAACATCCTAAGAAACTCACATTGGTTAATGTCTGTCGTCCACTGTGCATAAAATTGCTGGGTAACCAGAGGAATTTAATATGCAAAGATAAATTTTTAAATATTAAAATTTTTCGTTGATAGGCTGAGATAAAAAAAAATTATAGTTTGAATTTTTAATGATATAAATATACTTGATCATTTAAGTAGCTAGAATGGAAAACAGAAAGTGTACAGCAATTTATGAGTGACAAGTGTGAGTCATAAGACAGGTGGTTGAACTACTAGAGAGGGAATGTTAATCTAAATTATGTACTATCATTTAACTTTCTCTATGAGAGTTACACAGTATAAGCAATAACAAAATGAGAAAAAAAACAGCGTTTTTAACTGCACACATGGGAAACACATCATGAAAAAAAGTTAATTGATAATTGGCCCAGAAATACGTGATCGTCTTGTTTCAATATTTGAAGGTTGTTAGTTTTGTCATAGAATGAATGTTGTGTCGCAGTTTAAAATATACATTGTATATATAGAGTTTATATTATACACTACGTCGTATAGCCTAATTTAGAATATTACATGTTTTCTGTATAATCAAATGGGATTATCATTTAGAAAAAGGAAAACCTAAATAAAACTTAATTAAATACAAGCCAACGAAGAGTAATAAAAAATCGTGCAAAATAATTCAGCTAGAGCAACAATCTCTGTAATAAACATTGTCTTCAAAGATTTAAGCTGAGTCAGTAGTACTTATAAAACAATATAATACAAAGATTTACATTCTAATGTAACCATTGAGAAGAAGATTAACATAACACTGAGATAATAGGTAAAAACACACAGAAAAATGAAAATCAAATTCATTCGCTAACTTAATAGAAAGATCTAAAAATTCTGCAAAAATCAGTTATAAGCAAATAAGGAATAATAAGATAAAACAAGCACAATAAAGTAAGCAACACCAAAACAATTACAGCATATTAAACTGAAAAAACAAACACAGATGCTGCTCAGCGACTGTAATCAATGTAAAGAATGCAAAAAAAAACAGAAATGGTTAAATAAATGACCTCAGTGATTAGGATAAACAGAGCAAATAGAACACTGCAAGTAATTAAAAGAACTGAAGTAAATTGTCGATAGACAAAATATGAAAAGACACAAGGAGGTAAAAAGCACTGAACATGACTACTATAGAAGGCTGAAGGCCTAGCAGAGACATAAATACGGCGTACAGAGGATTTCATAAGATAGAGAGAGATTTTACGAGAGAGGATTAAAAAAGAGATACGTGGGCTCAGATAAACGTAACTGGTACAGATGAGACACTGGGATTGGGGAAAAAAAATTCTTCTGTATTAATTAAGGTAGTCAGGACGTGGCAAGACCTAAATAATGAAGTAGTGGAGACAGACTCAAAATAAATCTAAATCTTCAGAGACAGGTTTGTCAGGACCCTCGTGACTTACCTGGCAACAACCAGTTTACAAATGCAGCCAAGAGGTATCGACCGCTACATACCTCAAAGTTATGTTCATAGCAGTATCTTCTTACAGTCTCGATGTTTCTATCGACTATTTTATTATAGCTTGCGCACTTTCTGCCTGTTGCCTTGTGGCGGCCTGTCTCCTCTTTGTTATTGGTCTTTAAAACACACCCACCGCTTATAGATATAAATTTTCTGCTGCTAAATCGCACCACATAACTTGCGCAAGGCTTCCTATCATCCCACATACCATTCTATATGTGAATGGCTCACCTACCCCTGGATAGGTTACGGTTAAAAATATCGTTTGTCGGTTGTATTTCCGAATGTCCTGGAAGCCTCCCACACCCTCCATGAAAATTGCTTGTAATAGCCTCTTGAACCTACTTAAAATTGGCACATTTTTAATTTGGTGTAGATGACTTTTATGACCCTTCCACGCACACAACGGTAAAACATATTGGTAAGACTCATTTGTTTAATTGTCGCCTCAATTTATTACGCCCCTTCCCTCTTCGTGCTGGCTTTCTCATGGCTTCCCTTAATTTACCTCCCCTTCACGTTCTTCCTACCTCTTACTTTTAATCTCTCTCTCTCCTTGTGAAGTTCCAGTAATTCATGGTTGCTCTTCCTCACTTCCATGTGAAAATGCTCACCTGCCTCATACAACTCTACGTTTACTTTCTTCATCATTTACAAACTCACTCTTATACTTTTGCAGTGAACATTGATGTTTTAATCCCAACGATGGTGTTGGATACGGTGCTGCTTTTCCTCATTTAATCACCAGAGGTCATTTATTAGAATTAGCTAATATTTTACAGCAGAGTTATATTCAGTTCTCAGCACCATCATCCACTCTGACCATAACTATCTGGTCAGTCGTAGTTATCTCGCACTTCCACAATGCTTTACAGGTTATCCTGAATTCGACACCCGGTCATCCTTCATATACAGTTTTCTTTATGTTGCATTTCAAGTAAATTCAAAAAAGTAGTATTTTGCTGGTTCCTAGACAGGCCTACACTATATTAATTAAGGACAATGAATATGCAGACTCAGCTGCTCAGTCAGCTATTTGGGACCTCCCGATTTCCCATTGGGAATATTCCGTACTCAGACTTTCTTCAATATTCTGTCACCACCACCGCAACTGCTGGCAACAACTCTGATTCACTGTTGACAAGAAACTGTTTTCTATCGAACCACATTTGAGATTCTGGCCATTTTATTTCCACCGTTGTCTGGTTTGGGAAACTGCACTCTAGTGTTTTTGTATTAGACACCACATGGAGAAATGACCTGCATCACTCTGTCAGGACTGTCAGGTCGCAATGTCAGTTGAACATATCGTGGTAGATTGTCGTGCCTATCAGAGTGCATTCAGAATCCACTTCCCACATCTAAATCGCCCCAATAAACTCTCATTAACCTCTTCACTAAATGTCCACCTTTGCAGCAGATTATCAATTTGACTTTTAACTGCAACCAACCTACTGCACCAACTTTGATTTCAATTTTACTTTCAACCTCACTACTAACCCTCACCTCCACTAACCCCTTCACCTAACAACCCTCACCTCCACTAACCCCTCACCTCCACTAACCCCTCACCTCACTAACCCCTCACCTACTAACCCCTCACCTCCACTAACCCCCCTCACCCTCCACTAACCCCTCACCTACTAACCTACTCACTACCCTCACCTCCACTAACCCTCACCTCACTACCCTCACTACCCTAACCCCTCACCTCCACTAACCCCTCACCTCCACTAACCCCTCACCTCCACTAACCCCTCACCTCCACTAACCCCTCACCTCCACTAACCCCTCACCTCCACTAACATAAGAAAGAAGGAACCCTGCAGCAGGCTTTCTGGCCCATGCGAGGCAGGTCCAAGTCTTCTACTGGCTTAAGTCAATCCCCCAACCTAGTCAGGTCAGGTCACATTCACTTAAGGAAGGAGCACGGCATCTGACCTAGTAGCACAAATAACAAAACAAGGCACAATACCGTGACTGCAACAATACACAAATAACTCGCACATAGAAGAGAGGAACTTACCACGACCTTTCGGTCCGACTTGGACCATTTACAAAGTCACACTAACAAAACGAATCGAATCGAATAAGTTCAGGTAAGATCCCAATGGGATGAGCGGGGAAGACGGTACAGACGAAGAATAGCGCTGGAGAGGAGTCTTCTTAGTCGTAGAAATAGAGCCAGGGCTTAACCCAGCAGCTAAGGCGATCGTGGGGCAGACTTGAGAACAGGAATAGCAGTCTCTCCTGTTGGTGAGACTTCTGTGGGGTGAGCGGGGAGGCCGGGACAGGCGAAGATTAGCGCTAGAGAGGAGTGTAGAAGTTGAGCCAGGGCTTAACCCAGCAGCTAAGGCTAAAGTGGGTCAGAGGGGCGAACAGCTCAAGGCATCTGACATAGAATCAAAGGTTATTTGTAAATAGGGTTAGGAGCAGGTTCATACAAGGAATAGAAAAGGTTGTGTTGGTTTGTGGGTCTACGAATGTCTTCGTCAAGGAGAGATGTCCAGTAGTCATGTCGTGTCTCAAGTTTGTCTATCTGTCTGTCACTGAGAGTCTTCCAGTACAGATTCAGCGCAGGAATGTCTAACTGGGCATGGAGAGACTCGCTTGTGGGGAAGTCTTCCCATCTGACATCAAGCACCCAGCGCAGAGCCTTGTTCTGGACACGCTGCAGTTTAAGTAAGTTTGTTTTGGCTGCAAGAGAGAGGGCTAGAGGAGAGTAAGTTATCAGAGGGCGTATTAGGGATTTGTAGAGGTGACCAAAACTGTGCAGCATAATCTAGATGAGGCCTAACCAAGGATATATAGAGTTGGAGAACAACCTGAGGACTCATATTATTTATGCTTCTTGATATGAAGTCAAAAATTCTGTTTGCTTCATTGCGAACACTTATGCACTGTTGTCTTGGTTTTAGATTACTGCTAACCAGAACTCCCAAATCCTTTTCGCAATCAGTAATATAAAGATCTACATTATTTAGTTAATATGTGGCATGGTTATTTTCCTGTCCAATGTTTAGAACTTTGCATTTATCTATATTAAACTGCATCTGCCACTTCTCCGACCACTGCATCAGTCTATTCAAATCTTCCTGGAGTGCTCTAATGTTCTCGTCAGAATGAATTCGACGGTCTATTTTGGTGTCATCGGCAAACTTGCTTATATCGCTATTTATTCCCTCATCTATGTCGTTTATGTAAATTGTGAACAAGGGGCCCAACACTGACCCCTGGGGCACACCGCTCGTGACGCTTCCCCACTCAGATTTCTCCCCATTTATGCAAACTCTCTGCTGCCAACCATGCCTCTATTCACTCTTAACCTGCACATTCCTTCTCTCTCACCTCCCTCGCGGTATGAGTTTATAATTTAATTTGATTACAATAATAATATTCTATCGCCGCACAAGTCTACACACACACACACACACACACACACACACACACACACACACACACATGAACCTTAATAAGGAGGCAGTTACTATTCTATTTACTGCATATGTCACGTTCATCTTGGAGATACAGAGGCAGTATTGAAACCACATTTAATAAACCATCTAAAGAAATTGAAAAAGTGCAAAAAACTGCGAGGAAACTATTGCCAGAACAGCGGCTCTGAGCTATGAGGATGAACTACAGCAGCTAAACTAACATTAGAGGTCAGACAAAAACACGAAATGAAATTATTACGACGTACGAAAAACTGAAAGAATTTGAGAGGGTAGAGAGTCTCAGGAACAGGTGGGTCTCAGGGAACAGGTGGGTCTCAGGGAACAGGTGAGTCTCAGGGAACAGCTGGCAGTAAAAACACATGCGAGTCACAGAGATGTTAGGAAACTAGTACTTACCCTAAGAGTGTTCAGGAAGTGGAATAACCTAGAGACGGGATCAATACATACTTTTTTTAGATTAATGACCTGGGTATCGCCGCCAGGAGAGAGTGAAAGATCTGCACTAATTACATCTGCTATGTGACAAAAAGAGACAAAATTCCCTTTCCCACCACCAGGAAGGAACTGAAAAAAAGTCGCTGAAAGGATAATCTCGGTGGAGACACCACCATCACACTGACGTATAATACCAGCTGACTTGATTCATCTTATACGTAACGGACGAACCGCGACCAAAAGTCTTTTACCAGCATTTCCAGCAGAAACCTTCCAGAGGTCTTCTACTAACAGTCTCCTGGTAACAATCCTTCCAGAAGTATTCTTCCAATAGCGTCCAGTCTTATACACTTGAATCTTGCCAACAGAATCCTAAGAAAAGAATCCTGTCAATAAGTCTTCTATCAGGTATTTACCAAACAGGTTACATACAGTGTTATTAACTGTGGTGTAGCAGACAGACTTTATACACATCACAACACAACGATGGTGGTGAAAAAACACATAATATTGGAGAGAAAATTTCATCTATGAAACAAGCTTCTTCATTCAATAGTTCCTTTCTATAATTGTCTTCTTCATTACATACTGGCTCTGTGCCATATATCTCTGCAACACAGTGCACCACAACATTCAGTGTGCAATCTATGTTAACATTCATACATCACAGTACATAACAAAAATATGGGAGACAGTAACACACAGTGGTACTGGCCAGGTTGTGGCAGCCACCACCAACACAGTGGTACTGGCCAGGTTGTGGCAGCCACCACCAACACAGTGGTACTGGCCAGGTTGTGGCAGCCACCACCAACACAGTGGTACTGGCCAGGTTGTGGCAGCCACCACCAAAATTCCTATTGTCAAGAGATCGAATCATCCAAGTTGACAGTTTTATTTTCATTACAGAGTTTTCTTTTGGTCTGTGGTGGTAATTTTTTCATTAATGAAGAGGTGAGAGCATGTATATGTGAGGTAAGGGAATATACGGATCATGTTAAATCTCAAATACATATGTGAAGAACACATATATAAAGGAAACAGCACTTCGGTAGATTTATAGGTTGTGTGATGTATGATGTCACTAAACATTGGTCAAAAGACAATATATACAATGCAAGCCATCATGTAGACCAGATGTCACTGTAAACAGAGCTTTATTAACATACTATGTCAAAACTCAGTACGTACACACACACACACACACACACGCACGCACATACCAAATGTAACAATTGTCACTGTAGCAGAACTTATTTAAATTAAGTCAAAAATTTTTGGTCAATTAGCAAGAACTTATTTAAAATTAAGTCTAAAAAAAATTCTTATACGTTTAAAATTTTTTTCATTGATGTTAATGTAAAATTTAATAATTTTGAAGCAAAGGAACCTTAGCAAACTTACCTAACTTTATTACAACAAGAGCAATTTAATTTAGCCCAATCCAACTAAATATGTTTAAGATAAGTTTACAATAATTTAATAAACAAACACAATGAAATATACTTTTCTCGTTAGGTTCTGAATGATTTTTGCGAAATTATTTCATACACAAATTTTCGCTTGCCGTATTCAGAAAGAAGAGCGTTGTTATTTAAGCCAAAATCGCAGGTTTTACCTATTCGGCACGACACAACACACACACACACACACCACACACAAAAAAAAAACTATATATATATATATATATATATATATATATATATATATTATTATTAACACATCGGCCGTATCCCACCAAGGCAGGGTGGCCCGAAAAAGCATGCCAGAGGCATGCTTGCACTACAGTTATAAAACTGCAACATTATCACCATGCCTCAGTGGGACACGGCAGTATTGTTGAATATATATATATATATATATATATATATATATATATATATATATATATATATATATATATATATATATATATATATATATATATATATATATATATATATATATATCAGATCACTTTTCAGTTGTAGCTACAGTGAGAGTTAAGGTAGATGGGATACAAGGAAAATGAAAGCATCAAGTAAGAGAGAAGTGAAGGTTTATAAATTAAAGAAGGAGGCAGTTAGGGTAAGATATAAACAACTGTTGGAGGACACATGGGCTAGTAAGAGTATAGGCAATGGGGTAGAAGATGTATGGGTATGTAAATTTTATATATATATATATATATATATATATATAATTATATATGATATATATATATATATACACACATACATGGGCGCGCATGTATGTATATATGCATACATTTGCAAATAATTTCATTTGCGACCTTCAAATTCATTAACGAAACACGAGAAACAGAGATTATTATAAATGTGTTACAGTTTTCATGGATTAGATTTAGTGACTCGTCCATACACAACAATACCTAAACATTTCACTAAGCCATACACAATAATATGAACACATGACACTCATTACACTGTACGACATGTGAACACATGACATTCACGTGACATGTGACACTCATACACGTGACATAATTAACCTCTATAATGTATATGATAGTTAGTGTGGCATTATAAGGTGGAAACTATAATTAGGTCAAGAAGATTTGTTTGTGGGGTTTTCTGTGATTGTAGGTTTGTTTATTAAACATAGTTCTTAAGTTAAAAAAATTATAAAAGGAGGAATGTATAAATAAATTTAAGAAATTTCAAAAGGAGGTAAATTTTTAAAAGTTGTATGTATATATACAGAGAGAGAAGATAACAGAGCAGTAAGAAGACTTATATATACTTAAATGAGATCATAACATTGAGCTGAATATAAATAATTAAACCCTATAAGTAGAATCCTCGACCTTGAGGAGAATTCTACCTCAAGGTCGAGGATTCTACTTTATAGTTGATTAATTATTATTGTACATAATAAACATGTACACATTCACCCATACTTCAACACATTCGTTCCTTCATAACAACATGTACACATGACACAGTCCTCCAATAGTGTCTCTAACGTGTCCCATTTTTATATATTTACATGTTTCAAAAGAATGTCGTCAAAATACAATAAACCAACATACTTTGTCTTATATGTGTACGTATTTGTAATACATGGGATTGTGTGAGTGTTTGTTACGCATGCAAGTGTAATGGTGTATGAGTAAGTACCTGTGATGAAACGTATAAATGTATGTGAAAAAAATTATAAATGTATGTTTGGGCGCTTGTTAGCCTTTGAGTGTCAACTGCAAAGACGAACAATAAAGAAAATGATAACAGTGTAATATTTAATACAGTTTTGATGGAAGTGAACAAGTTCATCAACACTTAGACATTCATCTACATAAAATAAAAAACTCACAAATACTTTTTAACTGATAAATAAGTAAAAAAAACTTGTACGTAGTGTAACATAAAAGGATTTCCAATTTTTTTATTAATTAGCCTCTCCTCTGTGGCCGAGCTGTGTGGCAGCTTGGTCTCGTCTAGCTGGTGTACGGTCGTGGCTGTCTTGGTGGGTGGAATTACTGGACGCAGTTTTCTGTGTGTCACCTCCAGTAATTCCACCCACCTGGACTCTACGTAGACCAGCTAGACAAGACAATTTCCACCCAAGTCACTGGAGTGCACCGACTCTGAGGAGTGGGAAGGAGTCCACCTGAGGTGACACAAGTGGACTCCTGGAGCACTGATCCGGGAAGGCACTGCTGACTCCAGGGAAGTGGGAAGGGAGTCCACTCAGGTGACACGTGGACTCCGGAGCATGATCCGGGGAAGGCCGTGACCTTAGGTAAGTGGGGAAGGGAGACATCCGGGAGCGAACGGATGGATTCCTGGATACATGAACTTGGGGAAGGTTGTAGTTGAGGCTGACCTTGGGTAAGTGGGGAAGGGGAGACATCCGGGAGCGAACGGATGGATTCCTGGATACATGAACCTGGGGAAGGCATGAATACATGCAGTTGAGGCTGACCTTGGGTAAGTGGGGAAGGGGACACATCCGGCGGTAGACGGATGGATTCCTGGATACAAGAACCTGGGAAAGGCAGGAATACAGCTGACTTTGGGGAAGTGGGGAAGGGAGTCCACCTGAGGTGACACAAGTGGACTCTGGAGACACTGATCCGGGGAAGGCACCGCTGACTCTGAGGAAGTGGGGAAGGGAAGACATCCGGGAGCGAACGGATGGATTCCTGGATACATGAACTTGGGGAAGGTTGTAGTTGAGGCTGACCTTGGGTAAGTGGGGAAGGGGAGACATCCGGGAGCGAACGGATGGATTCCTGGATACATGAACCTGGGGAAGGCATGAATACATGCAGTTGAGGCTGACCTTAGGTAAGTGGGGAAGGGGACACATCCGGCGGTAGACGGATGGATTCCTGGATACAAGAACCTGGGAAAGGCAAGAATACCGCTGACTTTGGAGAAGTGGGGAAGGGAGTCCACCTGAGGTGACACAAGTGGACTCTTGGAATCCTGGACACTGATCCGGGGAAGGCACCAAACTCGCTGACCTTAGGTAAGTGGGGAAAGGGCGACATTCGGGAGCGAACGGATGGATTCATGGACACATGAACCTGGGGAATGCAAGAATACAGGTTGGTGAGGCTGACCTTGGGGAAGTGAGAAAGGGGAAAAATCCGGCGGCGGACGGATGGATACCTGGGGAAGGCTGAGGCTGGAAGGCAGAGAGAGAGATAGGCAAGGCTGACCTTAGGGAAATGAGGAAGGGGAGACATCCGGGGGCCCACGGATGGATTCCTGGACACATGAACCTGGGGACGGCGAGGGAGGGAGGGTGGACCTTAAAGACGAACCACTGGCCTCCACGTGGCAAGGTCTGGTAACTCAGAGATAACTCTGAGGCTGACAGTGGTCGCAAATAATAATTTTAATATTAATATTATTATTATTAATTGTTACTTATAATTCTTGATTTGCTTATTGATATCCACAGTGGTGTTATTCCCACTCAATCTCCCTGATAGAAGTCACGGTACTGTTCTTATTTGTGTTCATTCACAGGAGTTACCATTAATAAAAATACAAACAGAAGTATTGATCATATTGTTCATTAACAACTAGATATATTTCTGTGCTACTGTACTGTTCTGTGTTACAGTACTGTACTGTTCTTCTGTCTTGCTGTACTGTTCTTCTGTCTTACTGTACTGTTCTTCTGTCTTACTGTACTGTTCTTTTCTGTTACTGTACTTTTCTTCAGTGTTACTATACTGGATAATTGATAAGAAATTGAACCTATTAAAGTAATTATTGGTCTTTCTGGATTACCTGGTTTGTGTTTTTACTGATCCATACTGATCCATATAAGAAAAAATAAAATTGAGCGCTTTCAAATGCTTACATACATTCCTCTGATGATGTAAATGAAAGCGATCATGTTTTATTTCCTATTTTCATTTGTATATTTTTCATATTTGCAATCATATGTTTTACTGTGATTTCTTACACAAACACACACACACACTTACACATACACACATACACACACTCTCACACACACACACACACACACACACACACACACACACACACACACACACAAGTAATGATCAAGAGGTATGTGAGGAGCTCAACTTGAGGTTTAAGGAAGTATTCACAATGGAGGAAGGAAGGCAGCTGGGTAGACAGGACATGGTTCGTCACCAACAAGGGATGTACCAAGTGCTAGAGGGCTTACACACAACTGAGGAGGAAGTGAAGCAGTTACTCAGTGACCTCGATACCTCAAAGGCGATGGGTCCGGACAATATCTCCCCGTGGGTTCTTCGGGAAGGAGCTGAGGTACTGAGTGTGCCACTTACCACAATATTCAACACATTCCTTGAAACTGGGCAGCTACCTGAGGTATGGAAGAAGGCCAACGTAGTCCCCATTTTTAAAAAGGAGACAGAAAAGAGGCACTAAACTATAGACCGGTGTCACTTACATGTATAGTGTGCAAAGTCCTGGAGAAAATCATCAGGAAAAGAATGGTAGAACACCTTGAGCGGAACAGGATAATAAACACCAGACAGCATGGATTCCGGGAAGGCAAATCCTGTGTAACAAACCTCCTAGAGTTCTATGATAAAGTAACAGAGGTAAGGCAGGAGAGAGAAGGGTGGGTTGATTGCATTTTCCTGGACTGCAGGAAGGCCTTCGACACAGTTCCTCACATGAGATTAGTAAAGAAGTTGGAAGAACAAGCAGGTATAACAGGAAGGGCACTGGAATGGATCAGGGAATACCTCAAAGGGAAGCAACAACGGGTCATGGTGCGTGGTGAGGTATCACAGTGGGCGCCTGTGACGAGTGGTGTACCGCAGGGGTCAGTCCTAGGACCAGTGTTATTCCTGGTTTATGTAAATGACATGACGGATGGGATAGACTCAGAAGTGTCTCTATTCGCGGATGATGTGAAAATAATGAGGAGAATCACATCAGAAGAGGACCAGGCAGGGCTGCAAACAGACCTGGACAAGCTCGACATCTGGTCTAGCAGTTGGCTTCTCGAATTCAATCCCTCCAAATGCAAAGTCATGAGGATCGGAGAAGGGCAAAGAAGACCGCTGACAGAGTACAAGCTAGGCGGACAAAGGCTACAAACCTCGGCAAAGGAGAAAGACCTTGGAGTGAGTATAACGCCTAGCACGTCTCCGGAGGCACACATCAACCAGATAACTGCGGCAGCATATGGGCGTCTGGCAAACCTAGATTAGCGTTCCGTTACCTTAACAAGGAATCGTTCAAGACACTGTATACCGTGTACGTCAGGCCCATACTAGAATATGCAGCACCAGTCTGGAACCCACACCTGGTCAAGCACGTAAGGAAACTAGAGAAAGTGCAAAGGTTTGCGACAAGGTTAGTTCCACAACTCAGGGTCTGTCTTATGAAGAAAGGTTGAGGGAAATAGGACTAACAACACTGGAGGAAAGAAGGGTCAGAGGAGACATGATAACGACATACAAAATACTGCGGGAATTGACAAGGTAGATAGTGACAGGTTGTTTCAGAGAGGGAACACAGAAACAAGGGGACACAACTGGAAGCTGAAGACTCAGATGAGTCAAAGGGATGTCAGGAAACATTTCTTCAGCCACAGAGTAGTCAGGAAGTGGAATGGACTAGAGAAAGATATAGTGGAGGCAGGAACCATACATAGTTTTAAGACAAGGTATGATAAAGCTCATGGAGCAGGGAGAGCAGAGACCCAGTAGCAGACAGCGAAGAGGCGGGGCCAGGAGCTGAGACTCGACCCCTGCAACCACAATTAGGTGAGTACACACACACACACTCATATATATATTTTTTTTTTTTTTCAACAAGTCGGGGGTCTCCCACCGAGGCAGGGTGACCCAAAAAGAAAGAAAATCTCCAAAAAGAAAATACTTTCATCATCATTCAACACTTTCACCACACTCATACATAATCACTGTCTTTGCAGAGGCGCTCAGATACGACAGCTGAGAATAGTCCCTCCCAGGTGTCACTATCCCAGACCCCTCCTTTAAAGTGCAGGCATTGTACTTCCCATTTCCAGGACTCAAGTCCAACTAAATCAATTAACTTGTTTCCTTGAATCCCTTCACAAAATGTTACCCTGTTCACACTCCAACAGATCGTCAGGTCCCAAAAACCATTCGTCTCCATTCAGTCATATCTAACACGCTCACATATGCTTGCTGGAAGTCCAAGCCCCTCGCCCACAAAACTTCCTTTACCCTCTCCCTCCAACCTTTTCTAGGACGACCCCTACCCCGCCTTCCTTCCCCTACAGATTTATACGCTCTCCAAGTCATTCTACTTTGATACATTCTCTCTAAATGACCAAACCACCTCAACAACCCCTCTTCAGCCCTCTGACAAATACTTTTAGTAACTCCACACCTTCTCCTAATTTCCACATTCCGAATTTTCTGCATAATATTTACACCACACATTGCCCTTAGACAGGACATCTCCACTGCCTCCAGCCTCCTCCTCGCTGCAGCATTTGCAACCCATACTTCACACCCATATAAGAGTGTTGGTACCACTATACTTTGTACATTCCTTCTTTGCCTCCATGGATAACGTTTTTGTCTCCACAGATACCTCAACGCACCACTCGCCTTTTTCCTTCATCAATTCTATGGTTAACCTCATCCTTCATAAACCCATCCGCTGACACGTCAACTCCCAAATATCTGAAAAATTTACTTCTTCCATAATCCCTCTCTCCAATGTGATATCCAATTTTTCTTTATTTAAATCGTTTGATACCCTCATTACCTTACTCTTATCTATGTTCCTTTCAACTTTCTACCTTTACACACCCTCCCAAACTCGTCCACTAACCTTTGCAACTTTTCTTTAGAATCTCCCATAAGCACAGCATCATCAGCAAACAGTAACTGTGTCAACTCCCATTTTGCATTTAATTCCCATAATTTAATCCCACCCTCTCCCCAACATCCTAGCATTTACTTCTTTTACAACCCCATCTATAAATATATTAAACAACCATAGTGACATTACACATCCCTGTCAAAGACCTACTTTTACTGGGGAAATAATCTCCTCTCTCCTACAACCCTAACCTGAGCCTCACTATTCTCATAAAAACTCTTTACAGCCTTCAGTAACTTACTACCTATTCCATACACTTGCAACATTTGCCACATTGCTCCCTATCCACTCTATCATATGCCTTTTCTAAATCCATAAATGCAATGAAAACTTCTCTACCTTTATCTAAATACTGTTCACATATATGCTTCACTGTAAACACTTGATCTACACATCCCCTACCCACTCTAAAGCCTCCTTGCTCATCTGCAATCCTACTCTCTGTCTTACCTCTAATTCTTTCAATAATAACCCTGCCATACACTTTACCTGGTATACTCAGTAAACTTATTCACCTATAATTCTTACACTCTATTTTATCCACCTTCCCTTTATATAAAGGAACTATACATGCTCTCTGCCAATCCCTAGGTACCTTCCCCTCTTTCATACATTTATTAAACAAAAATACCAACCACTCCAACACTATATCCCCCCCTGCTTTTAACATTTCTGTCATGATCCCGTCAGTTCCAGCTGCTTTACCCCCTTTCATTCTACGTAATGCCTCACGCACATCCCCACACTCTCATCCTGCTCTTCTTCACTCCTAAACGATGTTGTACCTCCCTGGCCAGTACATGAAATTACCGCCTCCCTTTTTTCACCGACATTTAAAAATTCCTCAAAATATTCCAGCCATCTACCCTATACCTCCAGCTCCCCATCTACTAACTCCCTACTCTGTTTTTAACTGACAAATCCATTCGTTCCTAGGCTTTCTTACCTTGTTTATCTCCAAAAATTTTTGTTTTCAGCAAAATTTCTTGACAGAGCCTCTCCCATTCTTTCATCCGCTCTTCTTTTGCACTCTCTCACCACTCTCTTCACCTTTCTTTTACTCTCCATATACTCTGCTCTTCTATTAACACTTCTGTTTTGTAAAACCTCTCATAAGCTACCTTTTCTCTTTTATCACACCCTTTACTTCTTCATTCCACCACTCCTCTTTCCTCCTGCACCCACCCTCCTATAGCCACAAACTTCTGCCCCACATTCTAATACTGCATTTTTAAAACTATCCCAACTCTCTTCAACCCCCCCACTACTCATACTTGCACTAGCCCACCTTTCTGCCAATAGTTGCTTATATCTCACCCTAACTTCCTCCTCTTAGTTTATACACTTTTACCTCTCTCTTACTTGCTGTTGCCATTTTCTTTTTGTCCCATCTACCTTTACTCTAACTGTAGCTACAACCAAATAATGATCCGATATATCCGTTGCCCCTCTATAAACATGTACATCCTGAAGCCTACCCATCAACCTTTTATCCACCAATACATAATCCAACAAACTACTTTCCTTACGTGCTATATCATACCTTGCATATTTATTTATCCTCTTTTCATAAAATATGTATTACTTATTACCAAACCTCTTTCTACACATAGCTCAATTAATGGTTCCCCATTTACATTTACCCCTGGCACCCCAAATTTACCTACTACCCCCTCCACAACATTTTTACCCACTTTAGCATTAAGATCCTCAACCACAATTACTCTCACTTGGTTCAAAACTCCCCACACACTCACTCAACATTTCCCAAAATCTCTCTCTCTCCTCTACACTTCTCTCTTCTCCAGGTGCATAAACACTTACTATAACCCACTTTTCACATCCAACCTTTATTTTACTCCACATAATCCTTGAATTTATACATTTATATTCCCTCTTTACCTGCCATAACTGATTATTCAACATTATTGCCACTCTTTGAACCCTGACCTAATCCCATTTATTTCTCCCCACTGAAACCCTTCAGCTTTATCTCACTTAAAGCCAGGACATCCAGCTTCTTTTCATTCATAACATCTACAATCATCTCTTTCTTATCATTCGCACAACATCCACGCACATTCAAACATCCCACTTTGACGGTTTTCTTCTTTTTCTTTTTAGTAAGCTATACAGGAAAAGGTGTTACTAGCCCATTGTTCCCGGCATTTTAGTTGCATTTTAGTTTTAGTTGCAATTTTTTTTTTTTTTTATTTATTTATTTTTATATTTTAATTTATTTATTTATTTATTGAAGCATCAATGACGACTGGTATTCGTTGTTTTTCTTATAGCTCCTCTTCAAGGAAGTTTGTCCTGGGTTTCATTGCTTGTTCTTGCTTTGTTACATTTTTTCCGGGAATATTCTTTTCATTCCTTAGTTTCTCTTTCAGTTTCCTTCTTTATTTGCGTGTCCGAGGTGCTTATTTTCTTCTGGTTTGCTGCCTTCCCCAGTGTATGTTTTTCGTTTGCTGCTTTCTTCACTGTATATTTCCATGCTTGTTATTTCTTTGTTACGTTTTATCGGTATATATTATTTTCCTGTGCCTTCTTTTCTCTTTTAGTTTTTCTTTTTTTGTGAGTCCAGTGAATATATTCTTTTATTTCCTGCCATCTACAGTGTTTGTTTCTTTCAATGTCAATGCCGCCTCGTGTCTCCTTCTTGTTTCTCCACTTCTTCCCTTCCTTATTATTTCAGCTTTATTTTCTTTTATTTTTCTCTGGTCCATACTCAGGTGAAGAGAGGCTGGTCCATACGTACTTTGGTAAACAGAGGCTGTTCCATACATACTCTGGTAAACAGAGGCTGGTCCATACATACTCTGGTAAACAGAGACTGGTCCATACATGTAAAACTTCCTCTCCCGGTATAACAAGTGTCCATACATACTTGGTAAACAGAGGCTGGTCCATACATACTCTGGTAAACAGAGCTGGTCCATACATACTTGGAACAGGCTGGTCCATACATACTCTGTAAGAGCTGGTCCTATACTGTAAACAGAGGCTGGTCCATACATACTCTGGTAAACAAGGCTGGTCCATACATACTCTGTAAAAGGCTGGTCCATACATACTCTGTAAACAGAGGCTGGTCCATACATACTCTGGTAAACAGAGGCTGGTCATACTACTTGGTAACAAGGCTGGTCCATACATACTTGTAAACAGAGGCTGGTCCATACATACTCTGGTAAACAGAGGCTGGTCCATACATACTCTGGTAAACAGAGGCTGGTCCATACATACTCTGGTAAACAGAGGCTGGTCCATACATACTCTGGTAAACAGAGGCTGGTCCATACATACTCTGGTAAACAGAGGCTGGTCCATACATACTCTGGTAAACAGAGGCTGGTCCATACTACTGTAAACAGAGCTGTCCATACATACTGGTAAACAGAGGCTGGTCCATACATACTCTGGTAAACAGAGGCTGGTCCATACATACTTGGTAAACAGAGGCTGGTCCATACATACTCTGGTAAACAGAGGCTGGTCCATACATACTTGTACAGAGGCTGGTCCATAATACTGAACAGAGGCTGGTCCATACATACTCTGGTAAACAGAGCTGTCCATACATACTCTGGTAACAGAGGTGTCCATACATACTCTGGTAAACAGAGGCTGGTCCATACATACTTGATAAACAGAGTGTCCATACATACTTGGTAAACAGAGGCTGGTCCATACATACTCTGGTAAACAGAGGCTGGTCCATACATACTCTGGTAAACAGAGGCTGTTCCATAAATACTCTGGTAAACAGAGGCTGGTCCATACATACTATGTAAACAGAGGCTGGTCCATTTACTATACTCTGGTAAACAGAGGCTGGTCCATACATACTCTGGTAAACAGAGACTGGTCCATACATACTCTGGTAAACAGAGGCTGGTCCATACATACTCTGGTAAACAGAGGCTGGTCCATACATACTATGATAAACAGAGGCTGGTCCATACATACTATGATAAACAGAGGCTGGTCCATACATACTCTGGTAAACAGAGGCTGGTCCATACATACTCTGGTAAACAGAGGCTGGTCCATACATACTCTGGTAAACAGAGGCTGGTCCATACATACTCTGGTAAACAGAGGCTGGTCCATACATACTATGGTAAACAGAGGCTGGTCCATACATACTCTGGTAAACAGAGGCTTGTCCATACATACTTGGTAAACAGAGCTGGTCCATACATACTCTGGTAAACAGAGGCTGGTCCATACATACTCTGGTAAACAGAGGCTGGTCCATACATACTCTGGTAAACAGAGGCTGGTCCATACATACTCTGGTAAACAGAGGCTTATCTTTCATTGTCGTGTTACTGTTCCTGGTAATCTGGACAGGTAACATTGTTGTGTTACTGTTCCTGGTAATCTGGACACGTAACATTGTTGTGTTACTGTTCCTGGTAATCTGGACACGTAACATTGTTGTGTTACTGTTCCTGGTAATCTGGACAGGTAACATTGTTGTGTTACTGTTCCTGGTAATCTGGACAGGTAACATTGTTGTGTTACTGTTCCTGGTAATCTGGACAGGTAACATTGTTGTGTTACTGTTCCTGGTAATCTGGACAGGTAACATTGTTGTGTTACTGTTCCTGGTAATCTGGACAGGTAACATTGTTGTGTTACTGTTCCTGGTAATCTGGACAGGTAACATTGTTGTGTTACTGTTCCTGGTAATCTGGACAGGTAACATTGTTGTGTTACTGTTCCTGGTAATCTGGACAGGTAACATTGTTGTGTTACTGTTCCTGGTAATCTGGACAGGTAACATTGTTGTGTTACTGTTCCTGGTAATCTGGACAGGTAACATTGTTGTGTTACTGTTCCTGGTAATCTGGACAGGTAACATTGTTGTGTTACTGTTCCTGGTAATCTGGACAGGTAACATTGTTGTGTTACTGTTCCTGGTAATCTGGACAGGTAACATTGTTGTGTTACTGTTCTGGTAATCTGGACAGGTAACATTGTTGTGTTACTGTTCCTGGTAATCTGGACAGGTAACATTGTTGTGTTACTGTTCCTGGTAATCTGGACAGGTAACATTGTTGTGTTACTGTTCCTGGTAATCTGGACAGGTAACATTGTTGTGTTACTGTTCCTGGTAATCTGGACAGGTAACATTGTTGTGTTACTGTTCCTGGTAATCTGGACAGGTAACATTGTTGTGTTACTGTTCCTGGTAATCTGGACAGGTAACATTGTTGTGTTACTGTTCCTGGTAATCTGGACAGGTAACATTGTTTGTTACTGTCCTGGTAATCTGGACAGTAACATTGTTTGTTACTGTTCCTGGTAATCTGGACAGGTAACATTGTTGTGTTACTGTTCCTGGTAATCTGGACAGGTAACATTGTTGTGTTACTGTTCCTGGTAATCTGGACAGGTAACATTGTTGTGTTACTGTTCTGGTAATCTGGACAGTAACATTGTTACTGTTCGGTAATCTGGACAGTAACATTGTTGTGTTACTGTTCCTGGTAATCTGGACAGGTAACATTGTTGTGTTACTGTTCCTGGTAATCTGGACAGGTAACATTTTGTGTTACTGTTCTGTAATCTGGACAGGTAACATTGTTGTGTTACTGTTCCTGGTAATCTGGACAGGTAACTTGTTGTGTTACTGTTCTGTAATCTGGACAGGTAACATGTTTGTTACTGTTCCTGGTAATCTGGACAGGTAACATTGTTGTGCTACTGTTCCTGGTAATCTGGACAGGTAACATTGTTGTGTTACTGTTCCTGGTAATCTGGACAGGTAACATTGTTGTTACTGTTCCCGGTAATCTGGACAGGTAACATTGTTGTGTTACTGTTCCTGGTAATCTGGACAGGTAACATTGTTGTGTTACTGTTCCTGGTAATCTGGACAGGTAACATTGTTGTGTTACTGTTCCTGGTAATCTGGACAGGTAACATTGTTGTGTTACTGTTCCTGGTAATCTGGACAGGTAACATTGTTGTGTTACTGTTCCTGGTAATCTGGACAGGTAACATTGTTGTTACTGTTCCTGGTAATCTGGACAGGTAACATTGTTGTGTTACTGTTCCTGGTAATCTGGACAGGTAACATACTAATTTATTTTTGCTTCATTTTCCTAAACATATCAGAATAAATTTAATGTTAATTAAAATTTAATTATATCCATTTTCTCGTTATGTTGAGGTTATTTTTAGCAGTTAATTTTTTTTGCATAACAATTTTTTTGCTATAGTTATTCGGCACAAAGATTCTTTTTTCTTTTTAAGTCAAGCTCGCCGATTCGGCTCTATTCTCCACCACATATAAGATAACTGAGCTTGAAGATGTGTAATTCATAGATTTGGAGTTTCTTGGACATATATTGAGTTTCTTGGACATATATTGAGGTCCAATCAATGTTTCGGTGACAAATCAATCACTGTGATGAGGATTAATTTCTGAAAAATGATTATTCTTGATCAAACATGAAATATTTCTTACAACAACAAAAGTTAAATCACAGCGAGCCAGCATGGTGGGCAGGTCAGGTCATCGACCGTCAAAGTGAGTCAGGTCACCAGGTCAAGTCTCTCGGGACATTCTAGCTTCATAGTTATTCCAGTTAATTTTTTTAAATTATTAAAACAAAATCTGCTCTGAATCGACTTCAGAGTAATGCAAATTATTGTAATAAATACATCTGGGATATGATTTCAACTCACCTTAATAGGCATAACTTTATTAATGAGCATCAAGATCCTTCTTACAGTTCATAACTAAACTCTTGACTTAAGTTCCGGAAGCATTGTAAAAATAACTGCAGTAAATATGTCATTATAATCAGAGCATTTGAGGAGTGACCTGACTCCAGGAGTGACCTATGACCTCCAGGAGTGACTGACCTGACCTACTCCAGGAGTGACCTGACCTCCAGGAGTGACCTGACTCAGGAGTGACCTGACCTCAGGATGACCTGACGTCATTATCAGTATCAGGTGACGTGTTATCATACAATGTTTCCTCCTAAAAAATCAATAGATCAATTTATTAGTGAGGGATTAAGGAGAATTTTAATAAATATATAGTTGTAGGTAGGAAGAGGAAGCAGTGGGATAGTAACACAGGCACCCAGGTACATACTGTTAATGAAGTAAAAGGTACACATGCACCATATAGTACGCGTACACTATCCCGCATTCTTGCGCACACACACACACACACACACACACACACACACACACACACACACACACACACACACACACACACACACACACACACACACACACACACACACACACACACACACACACATAGTGACTGAGATATTACATAATTTATATTCTTCAGACCCACTATAAAAATTAATTACTGTGTTAAATAATAAATGTTAGATAACAAACTACTGAAGATATTCTTTGAGAAAGATGAGAATATGTGAAGAAGTGACAAACATGAGACACTTGATGATAACACAAAGATGTTTTATGAATCATCTTGTGAAAGATGAAGTTTGACTAGAAATAATTATTTAGTAATTGAATAATTCTCTCTCAAATGTCACACAAACGCTTCTCTCCTCTCTACTATAAAGTAAAAAAACACCATAAACGCAAAACAAAAACTCTTAGGCATGAAAATAATATCTATCAACTGTGAAGTGTTGGTCTCTGGACAGAAGAATGTGTGATGGTTGTTGTAGTGTGGTAAGTAATACTACTTTATACTGTGATGTGTGAATGTTGTGCTACACTATTTTGTGTTCGTATGTTAGAATTATATTATACCTGGGATGTGGACGCCAATGTTAATGTTGTTTCAGCAACCAGTGCTGATAAAGCTAACGTAGTCTTCTTACGTACACTTTTAAGCCTTATCTTTCATATCAAGATTCATGAGAGTCTTCACTGCTTTATCTACAAGTGATTAATTTTGTTCCTTCTTCGTATAATCTTATCTTTCAAAATGAATGTCTTGAGAAGACTGAAAACTATCACTCCAATCTTTTGTTTTCAAATTACTAAAATAAACTGAAATACTATTTAGTAGAATTTTACAACTTTTGTGAGTTTAGATGTTTTTGAGAATGTTGTGAGTTTGTGTCATGGAGTTTGTGTCATGGAGTTTGTGTCATGGAGTTTGGAGTGGGGTATGTGTTCGTATGTACACTCTTTGTCTTAACATTTAAAAATGATTGAAGGTTGTGGACAATGTTGTATATATCTATTTTAATGAAATACAATATGCGGTTTATGGCGTTTATTGAGACGACGGTTCGTCTACCAGGGACATTATCAGTCACTGATGGATAAAGTCCTGGTTGATTTTAACAATATTTGATGGATAGATAAAGTCCTGGTAGACTTCATCAATCCCTGATAGATTGATAAAGTCCTGGAGGAAGAAATGTCTTCTCAGTAAATACAAGACTTCATTTACCGAAGTGAAGTCGGTATATTTTACCACTAATGTACATTTATGTGCGCATATGTGTGATACAGAGAAATGAACGTGTTGGTGTATGTGTAGGTTGTATGTGTAGATGCGTAAATGAGGTTGAAAACATGTGTGTGTGTCGACCACTGTGGATCTTTGCATGTCACCAAAATACAAACAATTAATAACAAAAAACAAACCTGATTAACATGTACAGTTGTTTTCACGGAAGTAGACAAATAAATAAACACACGGACTCTCATCTACTTGCAATAAAACATTAACAAAAACACTTACTCAACTACATAATTGAGAAAATGTATATACTATTCAAAACTAATGCAATATAAATAGAAGTTCAAAATTTTATTTAATTAGCCTCTCCTGGTGGGTGAGCTGTGTGGCAGCTTGGTCTCGTCTAGCTGGTGTACGGTCGTGGCTGTCTTGGTGGGTGTAATTACTGGATACAGTTTTCTGTGTGTCACCTCCAGTAATTCCACCCACCTGGACAGTCTCTACCGTAGACCAGCTAGACAAGACCAAGTTTCCACCCAGCAAGGTCACTGGGGGTGGCAACCGCTGACTCTGAGGAAGTGGGGAAGGGAGTCCACCTGAGGTGACACAAGTGGACTCCTGGAGGCACTGATCCGGGAAGGCACTGCTGACTCTAGGGAAGTGGGGAAGGGAGTCCACTCAGGTGACACAGTGGACTCCTGGAGACACTGATCCGGGGAAGGCACCGCTGACCTTAGGTAAGTGGGGAAGGGGAGACATCCGGGAGCGAACGGATGGATTCCTGGATACATGAACCAGGAGGAAGATTGCAGTTGAGGCTGACCTTGGGTAAGTGGGGAAGGGAGACATCGGGGCGACGGATGGATTCCTGGATACATGAACCTGGGAAGGCAAGAATACAGGTTGAGGCTGACCTTGGGAAGTGAGGAAGGGAAACATCCGGAGGCGGACGGATGAATTCCTGGATACATGAACCTGGGAAGGCAAGGAGATACAGGAGGTGAGGCTGACCTTAGGGAAGTGAGGAAGGGGAGACATCCGGGGCCGACGGATGAATTCCTGGACACATGAACCTGGGGAAGGCGAGGGGAGGAGTGGACCTAAAGACGAACCACTGGCCTCACGTGGCAAGGCTGGTAACTCAGAGATGACTCTGAGGCTGACTGGGCAAAGAATTGTATTTATATGTTATAACTTAGATTCATGTTGTGAACATGAGTAATGGTAATCAAGTATATTGAGGTGAAGGGTGAGTAAGTGGACTGCAGGTTAATAATTAGTGTGAAGACGGTGAGTGAAGTGGATGCAGTTCAAATTCAGTGTGAGCGTGAGTAAGTGGACTGCAGGTTCAATATGACGTACGAAACATCATATTCAGTACATAACATCAAACAGAACTATAAACACATATTCTACAAATACTACATTCAACAACAACACAATACATAGCTATAAACCGACCCCTGCACACAACTATGTGAGTACAACCAACACCAACTACACACTATGGCTATGACTCGACCCCTGCAACCACAAATAGGTGAGTACATACACTCACACACACACACACATCCTACATGAACATACACTCACACACACACAATCCTACATGAACATACACTCACACACACACAATCCTACATGAACATACACTCACACACACACATGAACATACACTCACACACACACAATCCTACATGAACATACACACACACACACAATCCTACATGAACATACACTCACACACACACACAATCCTACATGAACATACACTCAACACACAATCCTACATGAACATACACTCTCACACACACACACACAGATACATACAACAACACACATTACCAAACTCCAAAACAATCACATGAACAACATCACACAACACACACACAATACATACATAACATGAACATACACACAAAACCAATCCTACATGAACATACACTCACACACACACACACAGATACATACAAACACACACACATACCAACACTCACACACACACAATCCTACATGAACATACACACACATACACACACACACACACACACACACACACAGATACATACAAACACAC
Organism: Cherax destructor; assembly: GCA_009830355.1. Taxonomy (NCBI): domain Eukaryota; kingdom Metazoa; phylum Arthropoda; class Malacostraca; order Decapoda; family Parastacidae; genus Cherax; species Cherax destructor. The sequence continues at coordinate 92,249 of WNWK01004811.1, forward strand.
ACACATACCAACACTCACACACACACAATCCTACATGAACATACACTCACACATTCCAAACTCAATGCACCATGCAAATGTTCTCAAACGACTATTCAAATTAAATTAAGGAACTTATTGATGAAAATATTTTTCACTAGAATTATGAATAAAAGAAGATGGTGAATGTTGTTTTACAGTTTTTTGAAGACTTCCATTGTTAGAGATGTAAGAATGTGCAAGTTTTGAATCAGACAATCAGGAAAATTTCATGAATTATATTATATAATTATATAATATAGACGTCTGACTCACTCATCACAACATCACTTCTCTCACCTCCTCTATATTGACAGGGAAAACATTCACCATCACACACACCAAATAAAAACTTTCTGAGACGAATATAAAATGTACCAAAAAAAAAAAAGAAATTTGTTGGTTGCTCCTGCAAGGTGGCCAGCTTGCGTCTTTTTTAATGTCCTTTATATTGTCAAGTATTGCGATATATGAATATATAAATATAATTTAGTGTTCCATGTTATGGAACACTAAATTATATTTAATTTAATCTCAATTTTTTATAATATCTGACAGACAATTGTGCAGTTTTTAGTAATTTAATAAATACTATCTAAATTAAATATCAGTGTTTTAAACTTGAAGAGTGTCATGACCTCCAGGATGTTGTGAGTGTCATGACCTCCAGGATGTTGTGAGTGTCATGACCTCCAGGATGTTGTGAGTGTTATGACCTCAGGATGTTGTGAGTGTTATGACCTCCAGGATGTTGTGAGTGTCATGACCTCCAGGATGTTGTGAGTGTCATGACCTCCAGGATGTTGTGAGTGTCATGACCTCCAGGATGTTGTGAGTGTCATGACCTCCAGGATGTTGTGAGTGTCATGACCTCCAGGATGTTGTGAGTGTTATGACCTCCAGGATGTTGTGAGTGTCATGACCTCCAGGATGTTGTGAGTGTCATGACCTCCAGGATGTTGTGAGTGTCATGACCTCCAGGATGTTGTGAGTGTCATGACCTCCAGGATGTTGTGAGTGTCATGACCTCCAGGATGTTGTGAGTGTCATGACCTCCAGGATGTTGTGAGTGTCATGACCTCCAGGATGTTGTGAGTGTCATGACCTCCAGGATGTTGTGAGTGTCATGACCTCCAGGATGTTGTGAGTGTCATGACCTCCAGGATGTTGTGAGTGTCATGACCTCCAGGATGTTGTGAGTGTCATGACCTCCAGGATGTTGTGAGTGTCATGACCTCCAGGATGTTGTGAGTGTCATGACCTCCAGGATGTTGTGAGTGTCATGACCTCCAGGATGTTGTGAGTGTCATGACCTCCAGGATGTTGTGAGTGTCATGACCTCCAGGATGTTGTGAGTGTCATGACCTCCAGGATGTTGTGAGTGTCATGACCTCCAGGATGTTGTGAGTGTCATGACCTCCAGGATGTTGTGAGTGTCATGACCTCCAGGATGTTGTGAGTGTCATGACCTCCAGGATGTTGTGAGTGTCATGACCTCCAGGATGTTGTGAGTGTCATGCCCTCCAGGATGTTGTGAGTGTCATGACCTCCAGGATGTTGTGAGTGTCATGACCTCCAGGATGTTGTGAGTGTCATGACCTCCAGGATGTTGTGAGTGTCATGACCTCCAGGATGTTGTGAGTGTCATGACCTCCAGGATGTTGTGAGTGTCATGACCTCCAGGATGTTGTGAGTGTCATGACCTCCAGGATGTTGTGAGTGTCATGAATTACAGGAGTTGTGTGTATATCAACTACAATAAACAATAATTCTTATAAAGAGAATGCTAAACTCTACGAATATTTAATAAATTTGTAATAAAAATAAGTAATTTTTCAAGATATGTTTATAACAGTTAATAATAATAATAATAATAATAATAATAATAATAATAATAATAATAATAATAATAATAATAATAATAATAATAATAATAATAACTATCGGGTGTATTAATAATAATAATAATAATAATAATAATAATAATAATAATAATAATAATAATAATAATAATAATAATATACACCCTATCGGGTGTATATTATTATTATTATATTATTATTATTATTATTTATTATTATTATTATTATTATTATTATTATTATTATTAATGTTGAATTTCTTTAATCTCAATTTTAGAGGTTAAAATTGTGTTAACTGGTTGTGAACAGGTTACATACAGTGTTATTAACTGTGGTGTAGCAGACACACTTTATACACATCACAACACAACGATGGTGGTGAAAAACACATAACAGCAGAGAGGAACTTTCACCTGTGAAACAAACTTTTTCATTCAAAAGTTCCCTTCTACAATTGTGTTTTTTCTTTACTTTCCGGCTTTAAGAACATAAGAAAAAAGGAACACTGCAGCAAGCCTACTGACCCATGCGAGGCAGATCCATCACTCCCCTGCTTAGACCCGACCACCTGGAGTTAACCCTTTCAGGTAAACTGCGCTCTAGTTCTGTTAGGTAGAATCTAATCTCTGCCAATTTTGGAAGAAGTGATCTTGCGTTGACATGAATAAAGTGAAGGCCTGTTTTCCTAAGACAATCATAATCATCAATATATGGTAAGGGGTCATTAGCATTAAAAATAGGTAAATTAATGTCATCGTTGTTAAAGGGTAACTGTGCCAAAGTGCATTTGTTACAAACAAAATGAAATCTGGCACCATTACCATAATTGAACACACATCCATTATGCACCCAACGTTTACAAAATTTACATCCGGTAAGTTTACTGTTCTTCTTTCGTACCTTAGTACAGTGTATACATATGTCTGGTGGTGTCTGAGATAATATTGGTTCTATTGTCTGTGCATTACCTATAGCGTTAAGGTTATCATTACTAGCAACTAGACCGTCATTATCACCATGACTTATCTGTCTGTTTTGCACCTGTACCATAGATTGAGGTCCTGGATTAGTATGAATATCGCCACTTAATAGCGCCACTATAAAAGCTGTGTGCCATTGTTTTGTTTGGAGATGTGGGGTTGCCAAATTTTGCGGCGATAGTGGCACTTACGTTTCTGGTATGATGACCAATGTTGGGCTTTCACTTTCCAGGGAGCTATCACCTCATTCACCTTTTCCAGACCCCATGACTGATTTCCTTCTTTCGAGAAATGCACAATAATGATAAATATCATTATGGCAGCCTGAACCCCTCTGATGCCAGCCATAGTTACTCTTCACTCTATCATTTTACAATAATTTTTTTTTCTTTACTTTTTATTAAAAAGAAACCACTGATCCTATCAGACACTTAGCAATGCCTAGTATCTACTCTAGAAATCACCATTGGTTACTAGTAAATTTTCTGTTATCACATACCCGGATTACCCCTCACTTGTCCCCTTACTTCGTAAACTCCCATCACTCCTCACTTCATAGTCAGGCTTCCCCTATCACACTTCTAACTCATTTCCATCCTGGCAGTGTAAAAAGAAGTTTTTCAAAGGCGATGTCCGTACACAGCCCCATCAATCCCATTTAGCGGGGCTCGTCGTTGTTGCTATTCCTCGTAGAGTTGATGTGTCAGCCATTTTTATAAGCAGTGAGGGTAAAAAACGACCACTGCCCCTGACAGATTCCTTGGAGTTTTGTCGTTAGATTTGGCGTTTTCTCCCATGTTTCCCTCTAATGTACACTGGTCATTAATATGGAAGTCAGCTATTAAAAATATCTTTATTTGGTTAACTATTCACTTCTTTGCCACATTTAGCACTGCTGCAGTTGATATGATGGTCAGGTACTGTCAGTATAATTAGAATGTCGCTTCGTAGTTGTACATCTGGCAGCAGCTGGTGATTGAATGTCAGTCAGCCATGTTTAAATGATCACTTCCACCCCTCACCTGGCACTGAGGGGAAAACAAAAATTGACACTACACTACGTTACAGACCTGTCGGTTTCCTTGTATTTTGTTGATTAGGAAGCATTTATTCAATTTTTTTGTTTTTGGTTCAATTTCAATGAACATTGATACTGTGATTTAACCAGCATTTTCCATCTTCACCAATTTTTGTGAATTAACTTTATGTTGCAAAATTGCAAGATATTGCAAAATTTTATGTAGAGGTGGAGGGTATAAAACCCTCCCTTCAGGTAAGACATACAATGTTCTAGTCAACATCAGATGAAAGATAAAGAGTTAGATAATCTTTATTCCAGAGGCTTTTGAGAGAAATGTCAACAGATTGTATTAATTTTTTTTTGAAATTTGTGTTTTTTTTTTTTAAGGAATTTTTTGGAGGAAAAAAATCAATAAAAACAAAACAGTAGGACATATCTAAAATCAATACTGGAATTGTAATAGAACCATCATTCCTCAATAACATCCAAAAAAATCATGATACTCCTATAAATACTCTTCTCAAATAAGTGAAAGTAATGTCAATAACTTATTCCTGTTTTATTCACAGTTTTGTTATATGTAAAACTCTATAGAAATGGCGCACCTTGCACACTCAACATTTGTTGACAGCCCTCTGGCTACTGAGGCACCATCTCTCACTCTGCTCACTCTAGTCCTCACACAAGTTACCATGTAGACTATTTTGAATGAAACAATCATCAAAATCATTATTTTTGGAGTAAAAAAAAACAAAAACAAAACTCTAATTATCAACAGGCCTTGTTGATAATTTACATCTTTGGAAAAAACATACTTAGAAATATGATACAGAGAAGCTGATTACATCAACATGTAGCCAGAATTATGCACTATTTTTTGGTAAGAAAATATTATCTTCCATAATTTTTCAGGTTCAATTTTTTTTTACCCCTCATATTAAGGCCTGGACTCCTTAACACTGTGCAGTTGATATGGGAGTCAGTCACTTCAGTGTAGTGGAAAACGTTGCTTGTCAGGATTGTACGTCTGGTAGCGGTCTGGTATTTGAATGCCGATCTCCTCTTTTGGTCATATTTGGTCCATTTCGCTGTAGTCACCGTCAGTTTTCTTGTCACTGTAAGTTCCTTGTATGTTGTTGCAACAGTTCTTGCAAATAGGTCATTGCTGAGTCTCAACGGCCCAGGGAATGGCAAAATATAGGAGCAGTCTTGTTGTTGCTACCTGGTGCCTGCCTGCTAAGTATAAGTGTACATGATTTAGTGGTTTTGGTATAATGCATTTTGTCTTCATATGTCTTATGATTAACATTTATTTTGTGTGGGGTCATATAAATTGGATAATCGCCTTTGTTATAGTGTTCTTAGATATTGGTAAAACATGATATGGTGTTGGTGGACGTGATTTTTGTGTGAATGTTTATAAAATGGGTGTTTTTCTGTGATCTTAGTGGATTTGGGATAAGTGAACATAGAAATTGGTGATCATCTTTGTTATAGTGTTTTGTGGGAAATGTGTAAATGGTTGTTAATGTGGTATAAAAATGAGTATGTTAGTGGGGTATAAATGCGTGTTAGCTGTGTTGAGGTGTGTGATCTTAGATATTAGTAAATATGATATGAATTTGGTGTTTGTGATTTTGTGTGAATATTTATAAAAATGAATGTTTTCTGTGATCTTAGTGGTGGGGTCATAGAATTTGTTAATCGTCTTGGTTATAATGTTCTTAGATATTGTAGGTATAACAAGTTGAAACAAAGGTAAGTTGGGTGTGACATCACTGCCCGCTAAGTAAACATAGGTGGGAGTGTGACGTCACGGGAGGTGCCCCTATCTGTGAAGTCTCCGGTCGTGGGTGTGACGTCATGTGGTGGTGAGTGTACTTAGATATTGACAAATATGATACAGAGTTGGTGGACTAAATTTTTTATGAGAATGTTTATAAAAATGAGTGTTTTCTGTGATCTTTAAGATTTTTTTTTTTTTTGTTGTTCTGAGGAAATGTGTGTAAAAATGTGAGTGCGTTCTATGTTACATAGTATTAGTGATCTTGGTTATAATGTTTTGAGCGAGTTGGATGTGAATGTCTTAGTTATTTTAGTGTTTTTGATATGAGTGATTTCTATGATCATAATGGTTTTGTAGATGAGTATGTAGTTTGGTGGATGAGATGAAATTTCAGTTGATGAAATGTGTGTGTGATTGAGAAAGTAATTTGGCGGGTGAGTTAAATGTTATTTGAGAGTAATCAAATGGAGTTTTTTTTATAGTATTCAATGGCGTTTTGACAGTATTCAATGGTGTTTTTTGCTAGTAATACATGATGCATGAGTGTTTTTGGAGGTGTTCCAATGTAATTTTGGAAATGTTCTAATGTAATTTGTAAGTGATCATAGAATTTGGTAATCACTTTGGTTATAATGTTTTGTAAGGATGTGTATAAAAATTGAGTGTGTTATGTGAATTAGTGGTTTTGAGATGAGTGATCATAAAAATGTTTTGAGGGAATGTTTGATGGTGTTTTGGGATTAATCAATGGTGATTTGGGTGAATTCAATGGTGTTTAGGGGGTATTCAAACGATGTTTGAGAGTGTTTTTTGGAGGTGTTCAATGGTGTTTTTGGGGGGTATTTAATGATGTTTTGGGAGTATACAAAACTGTTTTTGTATACTCCCAAGAGTGTTTTGAATGTGTTCAAATGATGTATGTGTGTGTTTTGAAGGTTAGATTAGGTTAGTTAGGTTAGGTTAGGATGGGTGTTGTTAGGTTGGGTTAGGTTAGGATAGGTTAGGTAAAAATGTTATGGTATTATTCAAATGGTGTTTTGGGAGTATACAAAGGTGTTTGATAGTGTTTCCGGGGTTAGGTTAAGTTAGGTGTTGTTAGGTTGGGTTAGGTTAGGATAGTTTAGGTTAGGTTAAGTTAGGTGTTGTTAGGTTGGGTTAGGTTAGGATAGGTTAGTTAGGTTAGGTTAAGTTAGGTGTTGTTAGGTTAGGTTAGATTAGTTTAGGTTAGGTTAGGTTAGGTTAAATGTTATTTGGGGGAAATTAAGATGTTTTTTAAAGTATTCAGTGGTGATTTTGGGAGTATTCAATTACGATTTTTTTTGTGGGGGTGGGTGTTTTTGAAGGTGTTCAAATGTTGTATTAGAGTAATTTAAAGGTTAAGTTAGGTTAGGTTAGATGATATTTGGGTTAGGTTAGGTTAGGTGTTGTTAGGTTAGGTTAGGATAATTTAGGTAATGTTAGGTGTTGTTAGGTTGGGTTAGGTTAGGTTAGGATAGGATAGGTTAGTTAGGTTAAGTTAGTTAGGTGTTGTTAGGTTAGGTTAGGTGTTGTTAGGTTAGGTTAGGTGTTGTTAGGTTAGGTTAGGTTAGGATAGTTTAGGTAAGGTTAGGTATTGTTAGGTTGGGTTAGGTTAGGTTAGGATTGGATAAGTTAGTTAGGTGTTGTTAGGTTGGGTTAGGTTTGGATAGGTGAGTGTGTTTTGAAGGTTAGGTTAGATTAGTTTAGGTTAGGTTAGTTAGGATATGTTAGGTTAGGATAGGTTAGTTTAGGATAGTTAGGTTAGGTTAGTTAGGTTAGGTTAGTTTAGGTTAGGTTATGTTTTGGTGGTATTCAGAGGTGTTTTGGTAGTATTAGAGTGTTTTGAAGGTGATCAAATGATGTATTAGTGTTTTGGTGGTGTTCAATGGTATTTTGTGTTTTTGAAAGTGTGTTTTGTTTCGGTTTATGTTCATGTATTTTTGTGATCATGTTATATCTGAGTTGGAGGTGAGTAATGATCTTGGTTAGTGTGTTTTGAGGGAAAGTTTGATGTGTTTTGGGAGTATTCAATGGTGATTTTGAGTGATTTGAGGAAATTTTTGTAAAAAGGTGATTATGGTATGTCTTAGTTGGGTGTATTCCATGACTTAGTTGGAGGGTGTATGTCTGTGTTAGTTTTGGCAATGTGTCATGTTTTAGTTGGAGGTGTATGTCTTATGTCTTAGTTGGAAGTGTACGTCTGTGTTAGTTTTGGTAATGTGTCATGTTTTAGTTGGAGGTGTATGTCTTATGTCTTAGTTGGTGGTGACTGTGTTGGTTTTTGGTAATGTTCCATGACTTAGTTGGAGGATGTATGTATGTGTTAATTTTGGCAATGTGTCATGTTTTAGTTGGAGGTGTATGTCTTATGTTTTAGTTGGAAGTGTATGTCTTAGTTGTGATTATGCCATGCATAGGTTTGTTGATGTTTCATGTGTTAGTTGAAGGTGTTCAAATTATGTATGAGAGTGTTTTGAAGGTTAAGTTAGGTTAGGTTAAAATGTTATTTGGGTTAGGTTAGGTGTTGTTAGGTTGGGTTGGGATAGGTTAAATGTTGTTAGGTTGGGTTAGGATATGTTAGGTTAGGTTATTTGGGTTAATAGGTTTGTTGATGTTTCATGTGTTAGTTGAAGGTGTTCAAATGATGCATTAGAGTGATTTGAAGTTAAAGTTAGGTTAGGTTAGGTTAAATGTTATTTGTGGTGTTTGATAGTGTTTTGAAGGTGTTCAAATGATGTATAAGAGTGTTTTGGTGGTGTTCAAATTAGGTATAAGAGTGTTTTTTGATGGTGTTCAATGGTGATTTGGGAGTATTCAATGATAATTTGGGAGTATTCATTCGTGTTTTAGGGGGTATTCAAGGGTGATTTGGTGGTGTCCAATGGTGTTTTGGGGCAATGTGTAAAAATGTGGTATGTTTTAGTGATCATAGTGGTTTTTTGAGATTAGTGTACTTAGATAATAGTTTTGTCATCTTAAAAAGTTGGTTACAGTGTTTTGAGGGAAAGTTTGATGGTGTTTTGAGTGTATTCAATGGTGTTTTTGAAGGTGTTCAAATGATGTTTGAGAGTGTTTTGAAGGTGATCAAATGATGTATTAGAGTGTTTTAGTGGTGTTCAAAGTAATCTGGGATGTGTTATGGAGTGAGTTGATAAGGGTTGTAGTTGTCAGAATATTTCTAAACAGTTATTGATAAAATGTGTGTGTGTGTTGATGTGGGTGTTGTGGGTTATGAGTGAGATGAGGTATGTTGGTGGTAGTGAGGTCACACAGTTTAGTTCTTTTAAATTATCAAGAGGAAAAATGACCTCACACCTCCTTGCTTGCTGCCGTCTGGAGATACAGGTCTTCTGGTCGACGTAGGTAAGCAGTAGATGTCTAGACTTGAGTGTGGGGTGGTGTGTGTGAGCACAAATTTTAATGAAATTGAAGGTATTGTGAATATTTTAAAAGAAAATATAGAGTTGGTAATGTGAAACATGGTTTGATACATATGAGCACCCCCGTGATGTCACATCAACAGATTGAAACAAGTAAATCCTTGTGTGTGAGGTCACGGTGACCCAGGTGTAGTGCAGGTAGAGTTGCCGAAAAGTGTTTCTTGACAACTCTTTTACTAAAAACATGATTTAATAGTAAACATGATTAGAAAGAGTTGTATTTAGTTAAACACATGAGGGAAAATATATATGCTATGAAGAAGATTCATATAATGAAATATTAAAAATGTTATTCAATGAGTGATAGATCTTAAGTCGAAATTAGAAAAATGAGTAATTGCATCTTAAATCGAGGATTATAGAAAGGGTTCCTGAGAGAGTATTCATTTCAGTATCGTCTTTCGTCGTAGCATCAAGTAAATTCATCTGGTGAATTTCTCAAGAAGTTGAATATAGGTGTGTAATGGGAGTATTGGTGTGTTTTAGGAATGTTGTGGGATATGAGTGAAAAATGTTAGTTGATATTAAAACGTCTGAAAATTTGTATTACGAGAAATCTTAATTCGTGCTATGTAAAATTGTAACAAGTGAAATTGAGGGTAAAGTGGGTTGAGATAAAATGTGTTATATGTTGAATATATGTGGAATTATGAAAATTTGTGTTGTCCTGGGTTGTAGCGTGTGTGTGAGGTGAAATGGGAAGAGTGAGGTGTAGGGAAGGTTCAGGTTAAGGAGTGTGAGGTGGCTTGTACATGGTAGAATAGTGAATATGTGACTTAGGAGTTTGGTTGATTTTAGTCAATGACTTGTATTACCCGTATATGGACTTCTTTTGTTACTTGAAATTTGAAAAATGTAGATAAGGAATTATTCACTTGTAAGTCTATAAGTAACGTAAAAGGTGAAATATGTACAGTAAAGATTAAAAAGAGAGGCTTGTCAGCCTTTGATGATAAAAGGTATCACTTGAATACCAAGAAATCCTTGGCTTATGGACACCCTGATATTCCACCATCTAAATGCAGGAGAATAGAGTGATCCCCCTGTGTTGAGTTGGAGAAAAATGTATCTTTTTATTGTTATCTAAAAATGGGGGGAATTTGTTGAACTGAAGATCCGTATGGGGAGTTTTTATTGTATTACCTGAAAAAAAAATCTGTTTCCTGAAAACATGGAAAATTGTATCTTTTTAATTTGTTTCCTGAAATCTTAATTCGTGTTTTGTTTTTCCTATGTTGAGTAATGTACCTGTTACCTGAAAATTGTATTGGAATTTGTAAAATGTATATTAATAAATAAATAAATGATGAAGAAAATGTGTATTAGTGTTATCCTACATTTAACTGGTTAGTCTTAGCTCATTCAACTTAGAGATGAAATAAAATTACCCATCAGGGTTATCATATCTCTGACCCTCCATTGGGGTAAAGTAAACCTCAAAATTTAAAAAAAATGAAAATTTGAAAAAATGAAAATTTGAAAAAATGAAAATTAAAAAAAAATGAAAATTTGAAAAAAAAAATGAAAAGTTTTGAATTTTTTTTTTAAATCGAAAAAAATGAAAAAAAAATTGGGAAAAAAATATTAAAAAAAAAAATTGGAAAACAAATGGAAAAAAAAGAAAATCACACCTAGGTGTGACCACTGCCATTTTGAGGAGCTGAGGGACTTTCCCTACTACTACCACTATCACACCACCTCATGTCTTCCAGCCTCCATCCCTACACTCCTCCAAAACTCAACATCATAGGTATGAGTGTAAACGAAAAATGACTTGGACATAGTATTTGCTACTATCCACAGTTTTAGTATCCGTGATACGGATTGGAAGGCATCTCCCGTGGGATGCCTTCAGTTCAGGTTAGTGCGCTCACAAGATTCTCTGTTTTTTTTATAATAATAAGCATTTACACTTGTGACTTTAGAACTAGGAATATAAAAAACTCGAAAAATAACCAAGTCTTTCTTTCTCTGTATCTGTATAGGTAGATGAAGCCCAAGCAATGGTCCTGAGGTAGTCCGAGGTGGCCATAGTTTTGTTGATGTCCGAAAGTGTAATTATAATTCTCATCGCTCATTTCTTTATCACTCTGAAGATCAGCGGCATGGAACTCACTTATTATATCATATTCAATATCGTCATCATAGTGACAATTCTTAAAGCTACAAGATATCTCCAGGCCCAGGTAAGGCTCTTCTACCCATCTTAGTCACTAGCAAACACACTAAATCAAGTCTATCATTTTCCACATCGCCCAATGAAGTGAAAAATTAGGCAATCATGCACAAATATGGATAAACAAAGTCACTTTCACTGACATATAACCAACATACCAACATTGCCCTCGAAGTATTATATAATGCATGAGTGCTGCAGTGCTATTCATTTTTTATATATTCTTATACCCATTTTAAAAGAAAGTCTCATTGAAAAATCTGTCAGATATATTTCAAATTTTTGGCTAAAATTAATGCTTAATTTAAACAAGGAAAAGTTTAAAATTTTGGTGGTCTTGTAGGTTAGAGCGTCATGTGGATGTCACTCACTATAATTACTATTATTAGAGCCAACAAATAAAGCCCCCCTATATTCCACCAGTATAACAACATTTGTCTTTGCAAACATACAGGGTCTACAACAAAATTCTTTACATCAAGGGACTGCTCATGGAGTCAAATGCAATGTTTGCGGCTTTCACAGAGACCCACATAAAGGATCATTATGACAACAAAATATGGATCCCAGGATATAACCTATTCAGATGCAACAGACTAAACAGGCAACAAGAGGGGGGGGGTTGGCCTGTACGTCACAGAGTCGCTCATTTGCTCAGAACTACTAAACATCTCAAATGATGTAGTTGAAGTTTTGGCGGTAAAGATTGAAAACCAAAACCTTGTCATTGTGGTGGTATACAAGCCTCCAGATGCAACTTCCCAGCAATTGCAGTAGCAGCTTTTGAAAATTGACCACTGTCTAGAAAATCTCTCAACTCCTGCCCCAAACATCTTACTACTAGGAGATTTCAACTTGAGACACCTAAAATGGAGGAGTATAGCAAACAGTGCTTTAGCGGAGATCACCCCAGGAGGCAGTGCAGATGAAAATTCACACACATACGAACTATTAAATCTCTACACCAAATTCACCTTAAACCAGCAAATATTAGAGCCTACAAGACTAGAAAATACGCAGGACCTCATCTTCACTAACAACGACGATCTGATACATAATATTACCGTATCAAAGACAATACACTCAGATCACAACATAATAAAGGTACAGGCATGTATGCACAGGGCTCCTGACCAGCAAAATGTGATTAGTCAGGAAGGTCTCTTCACAAAATTCAATTTTAATAACAAAAACATACAATGTGATCAAGTCAATCATGTCCTAAATGAAACATGCTGGGAAGATATCCTAAACAACACGGATCCGAACAGTTGCCTAGAAAAAATGAACTCTGTGATTCTTAAGATCTGCTCAAGACACATTCCATTAAGAAAAAGAAAGAGAAGATGTAAGCTAGAAAGAGAGAGACGCTCCCTATACAGACGAAGGCGAAGAGTCACAGAGCTGCTGAGAGGGGCCAATATATCTGAAATACGTAGAGAGGAACTAGTCAACGAAATTGCAAATATCGAAGTTAAACTGAAGGAATCTTACAGGAGACAAGAATCACATGAAGAACTAAAAGTCATAAAGGAAATTGAGAAAAAACAAAAATACTTTTTCTCTTATGCCAAATCTAAGGGAAAAGCAACATCTAGTATTGGACCTCAACTTAGTGGGGTGGGACATACACAGATGACAGCCAAGAAATGAGTGAGATATTAAAGTCCCAATACGACTCAGTGTTCAGCGAGCCGCTGCCCAGACTAAGGGTCGACAATACAAATGAATTCTTTATGAACGAAACGCAAAATTTGGTCATCTCAAAAATCTCGGATATTATTCTAACTCCACAAGACTTTGAAAAGGCAATAAATGACATCCTATGCACTCTGCCCCAGGCCCAGACTCATGGAACTCCGTGTTCATCAAGAATTGCAAGAAACCCCTATCGTGTGCCTTCAGCATTCTATGGAGAGGAAGAATGGACACAGGATCATCCCACACACACACACTAAAAACAACAGACATTGACCCACTCCACAAGGGTGGCAGTAAAGCAATTGCAAAGAACTACCGACCGATAGGACTAACATCCCATATCATAAAAATATTTGAGAGGGTTCTAAGAAGCAAGATCGCCAACCACCTAGATACCCATCAGTTACACAACCCAGGGCAACACGGGTTTAGTGCAGGTCGCTCCTGCCTGTCCCAGCTCCTGGACCACTATGACAGGGTCCTCGATACTGTTGAGGATAAAAAAAAATACAGATGTAGTATACACAGACTTTGCAAAAGCTTTCGACAAGTGTGACCATAGTGTAATAGCACACAAAATGAGTGATAAAGAAATAACAGGAAAAATTGGTAGATGAATCTATAACTTCCTGACAAATAGATGACAATAAGTAATAGTAAACAGAGTAAAGTCCCATGCAGCCACGGTGAAAAGCTCTGTTCCTCAAGGCACAGTACTCGCTCCCATTCTATTCCTCATCCTCATTTCTGACATAACTCAGTGTCTTCTTTGCGGATGACACCCGGATTGCCATGACAGTGACCTCCATTGAAGACACTGCAAAACTCCAAACAGACATCAACCAAATCTTCAAATGGGCCACTCAAAACAACATGAAGTTCAACAAGGAGAAATTTAAATTACTCAGATATGGCAACTTGAGGAAATAAAAAATGTATCAACGTATAAAACAAATTCTAACTATAAAATAGAGCAAAAAAGAAATGTGAAGGACTTGGGAGTGATAATGTCAGAGGATCTCGCATTTAAAGACCACAATAATGTATCTACCTCATCGGCTAGGAAAATGATAGGATGGATAATGAGAACCTTCAAAACTAGCCCAAGCCCATGATGACACTCTTCAAATCACTTGTTCTCTCTAGGCTGAAATACTGCTGTACACGAACGGCCCCTTCAAGGCTGGCGACATTACAGACCTGAAGAGTGTACAAAGAACTTTCACAACACACATAAGTACGATAAAGCACCTAAATTACTGGGAACGGTTGAAGGTCCTTGATCTGTATTCCCTGAAACGCAGGCGAGAGAGATACATGATAATATACTCTTGGAAGGTCCTGGAGGGATTGTTACCAAACTTGCACACAAAAATCACTCCCTATGAAAGCAAAAGACTCGGCAGGAGATGCAACATTTCCCGATAAAAAACAGGGGCGCCACGAGCACACTGAGATACAACACCATAAGTGTCCGGGGCACAAGACTGTTCAACTGCCTCCCAGCATACATTAGGGGGTTACCAATAGACCCCTGGCTGTCTTCAAGAAGGCACTGGACAAGAGAGTGAAGTCATCGGAGACCTTGAGGCGAGGGATTACCAATTTTTCGTTGTTTTTTTCTCGTCCGATTTCGTTCATTTTTTTTTTTTTTTTTTTTTTGCACATGAAGACGTGTTTATGGACCTTATTGTGTGTGAGTTTCAATAAGATTGCCCTAAAAAAAAGAGAAAAAAATTATTTACTGGAAATTCCATAAGATTCCATTTAAAAATTACCTCAGCCTAAATGGCACAACGAAAGGTGGATTTGAGACTTGGTACTTATAAAACAATGCTAATGCATTGTTTTTAATATATGCAAAATATTTTGCCCTTTACTCCCACTCAAATCCAAAAATATTTGGAATATTGCAAATTTCTCTCTGTGATAATGTAAAACTATCATTGTTTTATGGTTCCTGTCAATATTATTGCATTTACTTCAATAATAAATGGTGGACCTCATCAACTAGGTCAATAACTTGCTTCCGAGATAACGCGTGAAACGCCTCCGGGCTCGGAATTTGTTTTTTTCGTGAAAATCGGTGTAGTTTAGTGTCTAGTGGTGTTCTAGAGTTGTTATCCCCTCCAAAATACCGTTTTCTCTCACTCAATGTCCGTCTTTGTCATAGAAGACGACATGATGAAGGGGAAATTATTTTATATCGAAAATCCTGTAAGTACAGTCGCCTTTTTACGGCCTATTTTATTAGTTCTAGTGTATATATCATGTTTATATGTGTTTTTTAGTGTTTATTTAGTCATTTTAGATGATATTAGATGATATTAGCGTAATATGAAAAATTATTCCCTGCTCCCGGGAGTAGCCAGAGCGGGAATGCTCCAGAGCGTTCCTGATTAGCTGGCCTACCCGGGAAGCTCCACCCACACACATATAGTGCCATGTATTCAATTATAACATTAGAATGAATAATACAAGTAATAACAATCAAAAAACGGAAAAAAAACGAAAACAAATACGGGATGCAAGCAGTCATGTTGGTGGCGCCGATGTCACCATACATGATATAAATGGCTGTAATTCCTTGTAGAAACGTCGTAGAACATTAATTCTGGTACCATTGTGTAGCCAGAGAGTTAAGCTATTTTTCTATGCCAATAACTCAATTTTCATATTTTTTCGAATATTTTTTTCACGCGCGCTACGGGAGACGGTTACCCCTCCCCTTGATCGAGCAATGTTCCTGCTTATAAATATACGGTTTTCTCTATTGCCTCGCTGGCGTACTCAAAGAAAACGGCATTTTAACATAGAAACAATAACAAATCACTTACAAGGCGTAGAAAAAGCCCAAAAACAGCGAGATTTTCGTGAATATTTTGACGTAAATGAGGCGTGCGCGCTTTTCCGCGATTATCTCGAAAGTAAGATTTTGACCTATTGCTTCGAATCCATTCATTATTAATGATTAAATTGTAATGATTTTCACAGGGAATATAAAACAAAGTGAGTTTTATTATATTATGAAACAAAATTTGGAATATCTCAAATATTGTTTATTTTGTGTGTGGGGGGGTAAAAAGGCAGATATTATAGTGAGTGTCAAAAGCGAACCAAATTTTTGTTTTCGGCATGAAGGCAAGCTATCACGCATTCATACATTTCATAATATATTGAGGTTAGATATGCCCGCAATGCACAGCATATTAGGGGCTTTTGGCATGTACACCTCATTTATACCTATGTATCATTGTATCATGTCTACCTAACTATGTATCATTGTACCATGTCTAAATAAACTATTATTATTATTATTATTATTATTATTATTATTATTATTCTACGAGTGGGAAGTGTCCGAAGCGCCGCTAGTACTGCCTGACCGGAAGTACCTGCTGCCATATGTCAAAATCAGTAATTATTTTTTTATCAGTTGTTTTTTGGCCGATCTTATTGAAACTCTGTCATTGCATGTTACATAAATGCTTCTAAACATGTGCCAAAGATAAAAAGAATCGGACGAAAAATAATGAAAATTATGTTGTTTGGGACCCTCCTCACTTAACCAGACTAAGGGTCGACAATCTAAATTTTTTTTTATGACCGAGACTCAAAATTTAGTAATTTCAAAAATTTATGATGTTATCCTAACAGCACAAGACTTCGAAAAGGCAATTAATGACATGCCTATACACTCTGCCCCAGGTCAGGACTCCTGAAACTCCGTGTTCATCAAGAGCTGCAAGAGGTCCCTCTCATGTGCCTTCACCATTCTATGGAGAGGAAGCATGGACACAGGAGTCATACCAGAGTCACTAAAAACACCAGACATAGCCATATTCCAAAAAGGTGGCAGTAAAGCAATTGCAAAGAACTACAGAACGATAGCGCTAACATCCCATATCTCAATAATCTTTGAAAGGGTTCTAAGAAGCAAGATCGCCAACCATCTAGATACCCATCAGTTACACAACCCAGGCCAACATGGGTATAGAGCAGGTCGCTCCTGCCTGTCCCAGCTACTGGACCACTATGACAAGGTCCTAGATGCTTAAGAGGATAAACAAAATGCAGATGCAGTGTACACAGACTTTGCAAAAGGCTTCAACGAGTGTGACCACATTGTAATAGAACACGAAACGTGTGATAAAGGAATAACAGGAAAAGTTAGTAGATGGATTTATAACTTCCTAACAAATAGAACACAAAGAGTAATTGTAAACAGAGTAAAGCCTGAGGCAGCTACAGTGAAAACCTCTGTTCCACAAGGTGCAGTACTCGCTCCCATCCTGTTCCTCATCCTCATATCTGACGTAGACGGAGATGTAAGTCATAGCTCTATGCCTTCCTTTGCAGATGACACCCGAATTACCATAATAAGTGTACTCCATCGAAGACACTGCAAGACTCCAAGCGGACATCATGTAAATCTTTAATTGAGCCTCGAAAACAATATGAAGTTCAACTACTCAGATGAAAACTTGAAGAAATTAAAACTTTATCAGGGTAAAAACAAATTCGATCTACGTAATTGAGCGATAAACTGATGTGAAGGACCTGGGAGTGATAATGTCAGAGGAACTCATCTTCAAAGACCACAACAATGTATCTACCTCATCTGCTAGAAAAATAATAGGATGGATAATGAGAACCTTCAAAACTAGGGACGCCAAGCTCATGATGATTCTCTTCAAATTGCTTGTTTTTTCTAGGCTGGAATACTGCTGTACACTAACTACCCCCTTCAAGGAATGCAAAATTGCTTACTTGTACAATGTACAGACAACTTTCACAGCACATGTAAGTAACATAAAGCACTTAAATTTCTGGCAATGGATGAAGTCCCTTGATTTGTATTCCTTGGAAAGCAGTCGAGAAAGATACATGATAAGATACACTTGGAAAATCCTAGAGGGATTAGTACCAAACTTGCACACGAAAATCACTCGCTATGAAAGCCAAATACTCGGCAGGAGATGCAACATTTGCTCAATAAAAAGCAGAGGCGCCACAAGTACATTAAGAGACAACACAGTAAGTGTCAGTTGCCCAAGACTGTTCAACTGCCTCCCAGCTGTCTTCAGGAAGGCGCTGGACAGGCACCTAAAGTCAGTACCTGTCCAGCCGGGCTGTGGTTCGTATATCGGTTTACGTGCGACCAGCAGTAACTGTCTGGTTGATCAGACCCTGATCAACCACGAGGCTTTGACTCAGACCGGGCCGCGGGGGCGTTGACCCCCGAAACCCTCTCCAGGTAAACAAGCATTGTAGTTTATGGAAATGAGGGGTAGTCACCCTCTCCTATACTACTAGGCTTGTTTGTTGATTGAGCAAGCGTCACGAGGGTGAGTGCTGGGTCTCCACTGTAGACAGGGAAGCTGTGTAGGTTGTGCCCACGTTGTCAGTGGTTCTGTGTTCGTACTGTATAGTCTTACAGCTAAGTTAACGTAATACTAGGTCACTTAGTCAACGATATAAGTCTAACTTAACTTAAATACTTGTAAGAGAAGTTGAGAAGGAGCCTATTAAAAGGTTACAGTTTAATTAATCATGCTATTAAGATTATAGTCATTGTAGGCTTGGCGGATATATATGCTTTTATATCTTGTTACAGACGTCGTGAGGAAATACTCACTCACTCTCGTTTATATTGTTTTTCACCCCCTTTCAAGACTTATGGGAAACAGCAGAGTGGGATAAATTTTCACGGAACTTTCTTAAATTAACCTTCCACTCACACTCAGAGGAGAACCGTGTATACAATTAAAATAAAATTACAACTTACTGATGTTGTGATGTATCCTGGAGACTTGTTGGGACATAAGAAACACTGGGGCCGCAAACAATGTCCCTACTGCAATGTTCACCGTCTCAAGCTCCACAGTTACCTCCGAGACACTTATACAGGAATATATGGTTCCTATATCAGTTTATTGGTTATATATCCTATCGCCTCCCACAAAAAGATTACATAGAAAATTGTCCAATATCAAGTATCCTTACCTGTTGTTTGGTTTGTAACATTCTGGGAGGCGAACCTAAATTACTGATGGGTACACGCGTTTGTAAGTAATATGATCTACATTCACAGCTTCTGTGTCACATTATCTGTCGTGTAGTCACTAGATTTCTTCATTTCCGTCTCTAGCTGGACATTTACAGATGTCTGTCCTCTTCCCATTATATTGTATTACTGAACTGTCCGACAATATTGCTATCGGACACTACAAATTACACTGGTCAACAACTAAAATGCTTCCGAGACCAGAGTAGCAATTTCCGACTAATTTTAGGTCACTGATAATGAATATCATGGTTAAAATTGTTTGTTAGCTCTACTTTTCAATATAGACCTACGTGTCACATCTTGTTGCAACAGGCTTGCGGCAGTGTGTTTCTTACCAACACTCACAGTCTCACTGACCTTCATTATTGTTCCAGCAGTCATACAAGGTGGTTGTGCTCTCCAAGTTTATATTTTGAGGTGAAAGATAGGTGATTTTCTTAGCCAAACACTTTTTAAACTTATAATAAATATTCACTAAGCAAGCTATTGATATGCATGTGAGGCATATCCAGAGGTTACCACTACATCAGGAGAGACTGGCCACCTCGTCAATCATTGGAGTCTGAGATGAACAATGTTCAACATCCACCTCTCATTGAACCAAACAAAATTTTGCTACCACCACTACACATAAAACTGGGGCTCTGAAAAACTTTGTAAAAGCTATGAACAAATCCCCTCATTGAGCGACGCTAAGATGAGAGAGGGAGTCTTCAATGGTCCTCATATTCGAGAGCTTCTTAAAGATGGTGACTTTGAATCAGACCTTCATGGGGAGGAGAAAGCTGCTTGGGAAGCATTCAAGTTAATGGTGAAGAGATTTCTGGGAAATAGAAGGGAAGGTAACTATGAAGAATTGGTGGAAAACCTCATCAAGGCTTACAAGAACATGGGATGTAACATGTCACTTAAAATCCACTTTTTGGACTCACATTTAGACTTTTTTCCAGCGAACTGTGAGGCAGTTAGTGACGAACATATGGAAAGGTTTCACCAAGATATTTCAACCA
Organism: Cherax destructor; assembly: GCA_009830355.1. Lineage (NCBI taxonomy): Eukaryota > Metazoa > Arthropoda > Malacostraca > Decapoda > Parastacidae > Cherax > Cherax destructor. The sequence continues at coordinate 112,331 of WNWK01004811.1, forward strand.
TGGAAAAATGATACCAGGGCACAAGAATGCTTGCAGACTATTGCTGGACATTGGCAAGAAATGATTCTTCAGCCCACTATAAGCGTCAAGCAAAAAGACAGAGAGTTTAAAACATACTGACACATATTGTACGTTATAACAAAATAATCAAATATTACATGTATCGTATCTTTAAACCTATAACCAATAAGCATTTTTCAAGGTGATATTTGGATTCAGGACATGGAAATACATAAGAATTAACTAATCTCATTTAAGAAGCAAACAACTTTTCAAAAATTGTTGACCAGTGTTAGAGGAAACCTTAACAAGCAAGCTGGTTCTTCCTATCCTCATTCCTCACCCCTACGCTTCTTCTTTCTCCTATCTTATCCTCATTCCTCACCCCTACGCTTCTTCTTTCTCCTATCTTATCCTCATTCCTCACCCCTACGCTTCTTCTCTCTCCTATCTTATACACATACATTTGTTTAAATTTAGTGATATTTCTGGGTGTGTAATATATTTATTTACCTTATAAGAATATTATTTCATTCAGTATTACAATAATTCCACTTTACTTAATTAACTTATTACATTGTAAAAGAAAATTTTAGGGAATAATTAACTTATTAAAAGAAAATTATATGGAATATGTAGATTCTCTATGAATTATCACAATTTTTAAAGTCATATTAACAATACACACCTGCATTATTATATAAACATTATTATCCCTACCAATTATTACATTTAAATCATAGGAAAAAAATCAAAAATTTTCACACGAGGAATTCGAAATTCCCACATCATCCCACTCTCTTAAAACTAAGATAAAGCCCAACTCCACAAAGGTGCCACAAAAGCAATTTCAAAGAATTATAGACTCATTGTTCTAACGTTCCACATAATTAAAATCTTTGAAGGGCTCTTGAAAGCAAGATCACCAATCACCTGGATTCCCAAGAATTGCATAATGTAGGGCAGTAGGTGGCTCCTACCTCTCAATTACTGGACCACTAAAATATGGTTTTGGATGTACTGGAAGACAAAGAGGACGCAGTTGTAGCACATAAAATTTTCCTAAGGTCTTAGACAAGTGTGCTGATGGAGTAATAGTGTACAATTGTCTTCTAGAAGAAAAGCGGAAAAGTGGGCTGATGGGTCTTAAATTTTCTTACCAACAGAACACAAAGAGTAATTGTAAACAGAGATAAGTTCGAGGCTGTCACAGTAGAAAAACTCTGTTCCATAAGGTAAAGTTATCGCCCCCATCCTTTTCTTTATCCTCATATCTGACATAGACTATTAAGTAAGCCATTGCACCATGTCTTCCTTTGCGGACGATATTAGATTTTGTATGAGTGTCATCCATTAAGGACAGTGCAAACCTCCAAGCATATATAATCCAAGTCCTCCAGTGGGCTGCAAAAAACAATATGTTCAATAAGGATAAATTTCAGTTACTCAGTTATGGAAAACGTGTGGCAGTAAAGGCAATAATGGAGCAAAAAATAAATTATAACTACACAATAACAGAAAATAATCTTAGTAGTGACAATATCAGAGGATCTCACTTTAAGGATTACAACAGTGCCATCAGCACAACTGTGAGGAAAATGATAAGATCAATAATGAGAACCTACGAGACAAGAGACGTCAAGACCATGATGATCCTCTTTAAGTCAAATGTTCTCTCTTGGCTGTACAACAGCCTCCCTTCATGCATAAGGGGGATTGCCAATAGACCCCTAATTCTCTTTAACAGCGACCGCGATAGATACCTAAAGTCAGTTCCCGGCTAGCCATATTGTGGTTCGTGCGCTGGTTTGTGTGAGGCCAGCAATAACAGCCTGATTGATCAGGCCATGACCTACCATAAGGCTTTGTCATGGACCAAACATCGGGTATTTGATTCTCAGAACAATCTCCGCCTAGATTCCAGGTAAACAAATCTTGTGAAGTTTTGCAATAGAAATCTGAAAACACCTAAATGTGTTGTGGTCGCTGAGTTCCGAAAAAGATATCCCCGTGTTTACTAAACTCAGGTACCAGTACACCAGTGCAGGATCCAGTACACCAGTGCAGGTACCAGTACACCAGTGCAGGATCCAGTACACCAGTGCAGGATCCAGTACACCAGTGCAGGATCCAGTACACCAGTGCAGGATCCAGTACACCAGTGCAGGATCCAGTACACCAGTGCAGGATCCAGTACACCAGTGCAGGATCCAGTACACCAGTGCAGGATCCTGATTTGAATCAAATCGGATTTGCCATTCACAAGTTTTGACAGTGACACTTGCATCCCAGTGCTTTCAGTAATTCATTGCTTATACTAAGAAAGACCAGCATTGAAGGTAAGTAAGAATGCATGTAAGTAATTAACTTTCTTAAAATATGCATAACGTAGATTTAAACTATACTAAATTAATGAAATAGAACCTTGTGATTTGTTTGTGATCACAAGAGAGAGTCTCCAGTTATTTTTCTTCAACACACCGGCCATATCCCACCGAGGCAGAGTGACCTAAAGAGAAAAACGAATGTTTCTCTTTTTAAAATTAGTAATGTATTCAGGAGAAGGGGTTATTAGCGCCTTGCTCAGGGCTTACAGAGCAAGAATTTTGTTCCACTTCCCCATGGAGAAGTCTCCAGTTATATTATTAATTTATAAAATCGGCAAGTTAATTACTCCACCTATAATCAAGGCAAAGTTTCCAGTGAGGAAACACAGGAGTGTTTAAAGTTTTATAGTAAACCATAAGAGGTCGTCTCTAGTTATTACAAAGAATCCAACAACACTTGCACTTACAAAGAATCCAACAACACTTGCACTTACAAAGAATCCAACAACACTTGCACTTACAAAGAATCCAACAACACTTGCACTTACAAAGAATCCAACAACACTTGCACTTACAAAGTATTAAGAGTAAAAAAAAAGTAATCTATTTCATGAGGCGAATCAACCATTTACGATTTTTTCTCTGTTGTTTTATTTTAATCAAGGGAAAGCGCTAAACTAGGAGGGTGTCATGTTGCTCCTGAATAATGTAAGACATTAAGATTCGATCCAAAGATATTATCCAAAGGATAATTTAATTTTCCTGGATTGTGAATTTATCAGCATGAAGGCAAAAATAATTCTTAAAGTATACTAAAACTATACCATTGATAAATATATGGTGAAAAAATTACTCATACACACTAAATTAACAATAGCAACCTTCTTGTAAGGAGGATCCACCAGGGATCACATGTTGAAGCTGAGCACACGAGGCTTTTCCAAGTTATCTCATGAAAAACATCTGGGAAAGGCGTATGAAACATTGTCCATAAAGCTCCCACACAAACATTGTCCATAAAGCACCCACACAAACATTGTCCATAAAACTCCCACACAAACATTGTCCATAAAACTCCCACACAAACATTGTCCATAAAGCTCCACACAAACATTGTCCATAAAGCTCCCACACAAACATTGTCCATAAAGCTCCCACACAAACATTGTCCATAAACTCCCACACAAACATTGTCCATAAAGCTCCACACAAACATTGTCCATAAAGCTCCCACACAAACATTGTCCATAAAGCTCCACACAAACATTGTCCATAAAGCACCCACACAAACATTGTCCATAAAGCTCCCACACAAACATTGTCCATAAAGCTCCACACAAACATTGTCCATAAAGCTCCCACACAAACATTGTCCATAAAGCACCCACACAAACATTGTCCATAAAGCACCCACACAAACATTGTCCATAAAGCTCCCACACAAACATTGTCCATAAAGCTCCCACACAAACATTGTCCATAAAGCTCCACACAAACATTGTCCATAAAGTTCCACACAAACATTGTCCATAAAGCTCCCACACAAACAGATAATCCTATAAATGTTGCAATAAATACAGTACACCAACGTTGGTAATTTAATGCTGATCGAACTGCAAGCAAAAATTTCAAAGAATTTATAAAGAAATTTTGCCGAGAATGTTGCAAAAATAATTAACACTTTCCTATTTAAATTTAAAAATGCACTTAAACGCTTTTTTTTAATCAGTTCTTGTTTTTCATTTACATTCTTTTTTTAATTCACAAGAATCCGATTAGAAAACAATGTTGGATTTTTATTTTTTAAGAAAATTTATTTGATAAAATTTGTTTTATAACAATTACAAATAGGCATTGATACAACCCAAAATTATTACAAAATTGTTTGCACTTAAGTTACACCAGCTTTCATGGTTTGAAACCGATCAGAAGAAACATTATTAATTTACCTGAAAAGTGAGCGTCAATCTTTCTATTAAATAAACTGAACAACGGTGGAAGGTTGATGACGATCATAAAGTATATTGACACTGACTCATCACAATGGTGGAAGGTTGATGACGATCATAAAGTATATTGACACTGACTCATCACAATGGTGTCAGGTTGATGATGATCATAAAGTATATTGACACTGACTCATCACAATGGTGGAAGGTTGATGACGATCATAAAGTATATTGACACTGACTCATCACAATGGTTGATGACGATCATAAAGTATATTGACACTGACTCATCACAATAGTGTAAGGTTGATGATGATCATATAGTATATTGACACTGACTCATCACAATGGTGGAAGGTTGATGACGATCATAAAGTATATTGACACTGACTCATCACAATGGTGGAAGGTTGATGACGATCATAAAGTATATTGACACTGACTCATCACAATGGTGTAAGGTTGATGACGACCATAAAGTATATTGACACTGACTCATCACAATGGTGGAAGGTTGATGACGATCATAAAGTATATTGACACTGACTCATCACAATGGTGTAAGGTTGATGATGATCATAAAGTATATTGACACTGACTCATCACAATGGTGGAAGGTTGATGACGATCATAAAGTATATTGACACTGACTCATCACAATGGTGTAAGGTTGATGACGATCATAAAGTATATTGACACTGATTGATCACATTCCTGCGATTAAATTTTTTTAACAATTTCAGAGAAATTTTAGTTAGTACCAATTAAACTTCGCATTTTCATTATTCTTATAAAATGCATCTTAAGTAATATTTTGAAGCCGATCTGTAGAAGCATTCCCTAGATACTGAATGCAAATATCACTTTTTGTCTATTAAGAAACCCCACCAGTGATGAAATTCGAAGCGGATAATATAAATAATTCTTAAGTTATTTTACGCATACCAAGGCTTCCAAGTTTGTTTTATATTAATATTGGTAGAATTACCGACAATATGCTAAGTAAAAGGACACAAATGCAACTAATGTGACATTTTATTGTGACAACGTTTCGCTCTCAAGGAGCTTTGTCAAGCCGGCTTGACAAAGCTCCTGGAGAGCGAAATGTTGCCACAATAAAATGTCACATTAGTTGCATTTGTGTCCTTTTACTTAAGTTTGTTTTACTTCTTTTAGTTTACTGTCAAGTTTACACGTCCATAAACACAACTTAATGTTTACTGTTGTTGCACTAAGATGCATCAGTCAATAAATATTGAAGTCATTCTGCAGTAAACGGAAATTTATTTAACAAGCTTTGTCGGGAATAAAAATTTCACACGAATTTACACATAAAATGACGGAATCTGCTGCAGCTACACATATGAATTTCACTGTCTAGCGTAGCCTAATTTCTTGCCACCTTTTTTTTTTTTTAATATATGAAGCAACGTTACGGAGAGTTTTTTATTCTGGGAATGGAGAGAAAACCTCTCAAGTTTTGACCAGGATAAAAATTAAATGTTAAAGAAAAGAAAAAAAAAACAGAAAGAAAAAAAAAATCAGGTAGCCACCTTAAGTGATACCTAATACGTCAGGTAGCCACCTTAAGTGATACCTAATACGTCAGGTAGCCACCTTAAGTGATACCTAATACGTCAGACCTTAAGTGATACCTAATACGTCAGACCTTAAGTGATACCTAATACGTCAGACCTTAAGTGATACCTAATACGTCAGACCTTAAGTGATACCTAATACGTCAGACCTTAAGTGATACCTAATACGTCAGGTAGTCACCTTAAGTTATACCTAATACGACCTTCAAAGACAACAACAAAATTTAACTGCTTAAGTAGATGAGAACTTGTAATTCATTTTGTATGTTAGTTACTTTCAGTAAATAGTATATTGCAACGGATGTCACCAAACATAACTTTTCATGCCGCTTTTCCAAACATAGGTAAAATACGCATTTATAACAATATAATTTGAGTATTTCTTTTCATGTTACTGTTTAAGCGAATTAGTTTAAGTTAGCTTAGGTTAGGCTAGATTAGGTTAATCTCGATTGGCTAGATTGTCTCTAGCCATTTTGGAGAAGGTGAGGCCAATGGAACAGCAGAAAGAAATTTAAACTTAGTACTTTTGAATTTATATGTACACATGTCCTTTAATTCTGGAATATATTAGAATTATGCTCAAATTTTCAGCAAACAGTTGTACTAATCATAATGGACATAAGGATAAGCTGAGTATAGAATATAAGACTCAGATAATCTATATCATGTATAAGAAAGAACATGTAAACATTTCGGGGGGAAAGTCTAATGACCATCCGTTTATATAAGTCAAAAATAGCAGACACAGCCTCGACCAAGATAATTTTGAAGTTAATAACAACTCCCGTCTTAACACAGGATGTTACGTCAGTGATAACAATGGCAAGCGCACATTACCATTTAAGACAGCGGTTCGTGGATCTTAACGGGGAGGGGGGGTTGTTTCCCTGGCAGGGGGTGAATAATTTCCAGGGGAGGTTAGCGTAAACCCAGAGCAAAAATTACGAATATGTTGTTTATTTGCGATTTTTTCCTTAGAAAGACTTGTGAATAATTAAAAATAACAAAGTTAAGAATGAAAACTTACTTTTTTAGTTTTTTTACACATAGAATTTTATACACAGGATGGAGAGGAGTGTTGAGATGATGACCAACTGCGATTAGGAGCGACACAGAAAATAGGTCAGTAATCGTTGATTTAAGGTAACTAATTCAGCACTGTATGACACATGAACTAAGCCAAGATTTGTTTTAAATAAAATAATACTAATAATAATTAATAATAATAATAATAATAATAATAATAATAATAATAATAATAATAATAATAATAATAATAATAATTAAAATAATAAAATAAAATAATAATAATAATTATAACCTATATAATCCTTGACAGTGTTCAAAAATAATTTATTTCTTGCTGAAACATTGTATCACTGACGTAGTTTCATAATTCTAATTTGCTGCTGAGGCTTTGGTGAAATAATGGTTTAGTTGTATAATGAATATGATTATTGTTAACACTTAGCTGCTGTCAGTAACCCACCACACATTCCATTCACTTGCAAAATCTGCCACATTGCTCCACTATCTACTATATCACGTCTTTTTCAAATCCATAAATGCAACAAAAACCTCTTTTTCCTTATCTAAATACTGTTCGCTTATATGTTTCACTGTAAACACTTGATCTACATACCCCCTATTCTTCCTAAAGTCTCCTTGTTCATCTGTGATTCGTCTTAATCTTAATTCATTCAATAATAACTATACCATTCACCTTAGAAGTTATATTCGACAGATTTATTAACGTATAATTTTTACAATCTCTTTTTTCCCTTTTGCCTTTATACTAAAGAACTATACATGTTCTCTTCCATTCCCTAGGTACCTTCCATTCTTTCATACATTTATTATATAAAAGCAACAACCATTCCAAAACTATATCCCACCTGCCATAAGCCCATCAATCTCAGCTGCTGTACCCCCTTTTATTCTACCCACTACTTCACACACCTTCCCTATACTGTCATCTGGCTCTTCGTCACTCCTACATGATGTTATATTTAACAGTTCCTCAAAATTTTCCCCGTATCTTCCTGCTACCTCCAACTCTCTATCTAATAACTATCATCTTGCGTTTTTAATTGTCAAATCCATTAGTCCCCTAGGCTTTCTAAATTTATTAATCTTTCTCCAAATTTTTTTCTTGTTCTCAGCAAAATTTGTTGAGAGCTTCTCACCCACTCTCTCATTTGCTATCCTTTTACATTATTTTACCACTTTCTTAATCTCTCTTTTTTCTCACCACATGCTCCTCCCTTCTTATTTCACTTATATTTTGTAAAAAACTAATTTTTTTCTTTCTTTACCTCATCATTCTTCCATTCGCTCGTCTTTCTTCCTGCACCCACCCTTCTACACTTATCCTTCTATATCCACAAACTTCTGATGAACATTCTAACACTGCATTTTTAAATCATTCTCATACCTCTTCAGCTTCATTGCCTATAGTTTCACTAGCCCATCTTTCTACAAATAGTTGTTTATATTTTCCCCTAACTGCCTCCTCCTTTAGTTTATAAACCTTCTTCTTTCTTTTTTACCTTTAGATACCATTATCCAAGTATTCCATCGACCTTTTACTCCCACTTTAGCTACAACTTAAAAATGGTCTGATAAATCAGAGGCCCCTCTTTCAATATGCACATCCTGAAGTCTACCAATCAACCTTTAATCCACGAATACATAGTCCAATAAACTACTGTAATATCATGTTACAAAAGACGCGATATCTATTAGAAATAGATATCTCCAGTGAACACTAGAAAGGAATGCCCCTCTAGCATTCAGCCTGTTACTGGGTTTTTGCAACAAGTAGTCAGTATCCTGGTCCAGTTATCCGACATATTCAATAGAAGTATCATAGGATTTCAACTGAGAGGGTACTAACCAAAGAATTAAATTTAACAAGTTTATTAACAAAGTGTCTAGGGTATCAAAGTAAATCAAATTAAATATAAACAGGTTATTAATTAGTATGTTAATTAGGAGGTTAGCTCCTACACTTCTCTCATAAACAATATTATTTTGCTGAAGGCACATATATCTAATGGCTCTTATGTACCATCTGGTACAATGTCAGCAATTTACAATAATATTCAGATATATACAAATATGTGTATGTGTGTATGTGTGTGGTCCAGGTAACTCGTTAAGACTCGACTCAAACAGTGACCGACTAAACGTCCTCTCATAAGCTAACTTCTCAAACAAACAGGCTATCAGAACAGCTTGATTGAACAGTAAAATCACCAATTCGCCGAACAGCAATATAGTAAGCAACAACAACACAACGTCAGGAACAAGGAGATAAAATAACGACCCTAACTGGGGACCATCAGCAGATCCTCCATAATAGTCACTAAACTCCCTTAATACTGAAACTAAGTTCAGCATAACCAAAATTCCCGACTGCGATGGTGCCTCAATGAATTAGGTCAGAAGCTATAGCTAGAGACCTGAGTTATCTCAGAGTGTCAATGTGACACACAACCCAGTAAAACATCGTCTCACCACCGAACACATGAGTCTAAATGACAAGGAAACAAGCAGAGACAAGAGAGAGTTGTTGATCCAACGAGGGTCAGCAGAGGATAGAGCGATGAAAGGGGGCACTCACCTCCCACAGGTGTGATCACGTGACTCGCATGTGACTGCTGCCCAGCAACTCCAGAGAAGCCGGCAGTATAACAAGCGAAGCACTAGTTAGCGAGGTAGTTCGCCAACTCAAGGGCAGCTACTCAATACTCTCGAACATATGAGCACAATAGTGTAAAATGTTACATCCTATCTACTAATATAGCTAAGTCAAATATTTATTATATACCTGTAATGATGAGTTTTAAATAAAATATAAAAAAAAAAAACAACTTCATTTTCTCAGCAATGGCGGAGACTTAAAGACGAAGAGTAAATACAGTGTGTATTGAGGTACTTGTTGGAGCCATTTATCCATCAAATGCAGACGTTCTTTTACCTGCTATTCTACGTGATAAGTACAAATTCTCCACTGCAGTTCTTTATGGAATTTCGCTAAATGGAGCAACAAGAGTGTTTGTGAAGTTCTTGTCGAGTGGTGTCTATGAACGAGCTGTAGATGATTATCAAGAGCGACGAATGGTAGTGTCGGAAGGATTGGAGGTGCGATTAAGGGACGTATCGGCAACGTACATGTGGATCAGGATACGTAATATCCCATTTTAGGCCTTTGAAGTGGATGTGAGGGATGTATTCAAGGCCTATGGGGGTGATTCATGCGGCGAATATTGGTAGGTGGACCCAAGGTGCCTATGCCGGGATGCCAGAAGGATCATATTGTCTGAAGATGTCTTTGAGGAGGCGTATTCCCTCATATATTATGATGCCCATCTTTCGCACGCAAGTATATGTGATGTACGCAGGGTAAGTGCGGACGTGTCAGCTCTGTGGTCAGTCGAGACATTTGGCAGTGGCATGTGAGAGACGAGGAGTGCAACCCCAGCAACGACAAGGTGAGGAGGTGCAGGGGATTGGTGAGGAGAGCCTTTTAAGTCACCAGGAGAGGAATGTGCCATCTACAGGTGGTAAGGTCAGAGGAGCAAGACGATGGAGTGATGTACTGGAGGAAGAGGAGGTGGTGGTAGTGTCCTTACCACCTGTGACACAGCCAGAGACGGTGACGGATTGTAAGGTCAACGTTGGACAGATGGACGGGAATGAATTGGTGGAATTGATGGGTCCTATGTTAGAGGATCTGAGGACATTGACTGATAGTCCACCTTCCGTAGGTGAGGAGTATGTGCTGCAGAATTACCTGGAAGTTACGGCAAGTCCAGGTGAAGTGCTGAGTGAGGATGTGAGAAAGGGTGTTTGTAGAGAAAGTGAGGATGACGTGAGAGTGTGCGTGGTTGAGGCGGATGTTCATAAGGGGGACAATGTTGTTAATGTAGTGTCGGAAGAGATCATGGAGGTGGCGGGGAAATCCCACAAGAGGTCCAGCGGCTCAGTGGAAGATGATGTGTTGACGTCAGGTCAGAGGACAGGGAAGAAAGTGTTAGCAGAAGGGGATAAGGGTGGGAAGGGGGTGGTAAAGGATAAGAGTGTAGACAAGGAAGGAGGAGTGCCCAGTGGGGGTGGGTACATGGTCAAAGCAGGTGTATCACGAATAATGAAGCATCGGGGGAAACCACCTTTGAAGCATTCAAGTGTATAAGTATGAATGTTAATGGCCACTGCACTGAGGTCAAGCGGTTGTGGGTTGAGAGTACTTTGTGGAGAGAGGAAATTGATGTTTGTTTTCTCCAAGAGCACAATTTTAGGTGTGGTAGAGAACTGAGGTTAAAGGAGTTTAATTTATACACAGGAAGTCCAGAACTTTTTAAGGGTGGGGTTTTGGTAGGTATTAGGGAATCCTGCCCTTTTCATTTGAGGATGTGGGAAGAGGTGGGGGGAGGATTGTAAGGGTAGATGGGGTTTGGGGTGATATCCCGGTTTGTTTTCTTGGTGTGTATATGCCCGCAGTTAATGTACCTAGTATAAAAGGGGATTTCGTGAGGGATTATTTAGTTTATGCATTAAGGGATCATCCAGTGGTGACGGTGTTAGTGGGTGACTGGAATTGTGTTATAAGGCGGAATGACGTAGAATGAGGGGTTCAGGTTGTGTGCTAGTGGTGTTGAGGAATTGTTGGGGGCGGTAGGGGTTCGAGATGTAGTAGACAGTAGGTAAGTTTTGGTAGAACATACGTTTTTCAGGAAAGGATATGCGGCACCTTTGGATTGGGTGTATGTGTCATCAAGTATAGATGTGGAAGAGGTGCGTAATATAAATGTTGGGTTTTCAGATCACGGGTGTGGTGGCCATATTGGGGTGGGTGGGTGCCGTTAAATATTTTTCGGACTTGTGGAAGTTGACTGTAAGTTTGTTGCAAAGAGAGGGGGAGTGTGAGGGATTTGCAGTATGGTGGGAGGGGTTCTGGGGTGGGGGTAGGGGTATTTGTGACATAGGAAAGTGGTTGAATCGATAGCAAAGGAGGCGGTGAGAGGTTATTATAGGCGTGAAGGGGTGGAGGAGGCTGGGTATAGGTATGGGTTACAGAGATATTTGGAAGGGAGGTTATGGGATTGTTATGGGGGGGAGAGTTTGTCATCAACAGGAAATAACGTATCTTAAAGGCAGACTAAAGGATATTCATAATGATGTTTTTTAGGGCGATAAGGGTACGTAGTCAATTAGAAGAGGTTTTATGGGGGGATAGGCCCTCGGGAACTGTATTAAGGTTTAGGAAACATATAACCGGCATGACAATCACGGCGTTGAAGGTAGAGGAGGAGATTGGGGGTTATCATAAAGGTCAGGTGTTATGAACGATGGAAGGGATGTTTGCTTATTCAAGGTACTGGTTTCAGAGTAAGTTTGTGGGTAGAGTGAGGGATGAAGTTTGTAGGGGAATTGTGTTAGAGGGCATTCATGGGAGATTTGGGGAGGAGGATAGGAAGGTGTTAGGTGGGAGGATTACGGTTGACAAGGTATGGCAAGCGGTGCAAGGATTACGTATGGGGAAGGCACCTGGGGTGGATGGGTTGCCTGGGGACTTCTATGCATGTCATTGGGATGTTTTGAAGGATGTCTTAGTAAAAGTGTTTAATCAAATTAAGGGTAGGGGTATGGATGAGGTGCAGAGGACTGGGGTGGTGGTATTAGTACCAAAGGGCAAGGGCAGCGATGTTTTGATATTGTATAGGGCTATAACTTTGTTATGCTCTGATTACAAATTTTTTGCAAAGAAACTGGCGAACCGAATGAAAAAGGTGTTGGAAAAGGTTTTAGAGGAAGGTCAGTTTGGTATACCTGGATGTATCATTAGGACGGGTCATAGGAGAATTAAGACTTTTGTGGAACAGAAGGAAGGGGGAGGGGTTCTAGGTTTAGATTGGGAAACTGAGTACGATAGTGTAGATAGGGATATGTTATATGATATCTTAGCAAGGCAGGGATTTGGCGAGGAAATTGTTGGGTGGGTTAGGACTTTGTATGATGGGTGTCTGCAGGACCCCTTTTATAGGTTGGTTCATGAGGGGGCATGGGATGGGGATGGGAAGTGGGGTTGTGAGTCGGGCATAGTTGGCTATATCGATGACACAACAATCGTGGTGGGGAGTAGTGAGGGTTTAGACAATGTAAATAAGATTATTGAGGTGTTTGGAGGGGCTACTGGTATGGGCATCAATAGAGTGAAATCGAGGTTGTTGGAGATAGGTTCGTGGGTGGGTGGACCGTTGGGGAGTCGGGGTGGGTGGATGTTCGTTAATAGCTTAAAAATCTGCGGGGTCATTTTTATTCATAGTAGTCTTTTGGCAAGGGAATTAAATTCGGAGTCAGTGGTGAACAAAGCGCTAGGTAGGTTAGGCGGTTTCAGTACTGGTGAGTCAACGTTGTTGCAACGAGTGGTGGTAGTGAATGTTCTAAACTGTGGTTTGTGGCGACTGTTTATCCTCTACAGGAGTGTGACATAAGGAGATTGCTGGTAAGGGTTTATAGATACATTTGGAGCTATGGAAGGCACTGGTTGGCGCGAGAGATTGTGACAGCTGGGGTGGAGGTGGGGGGTTTGGATTGATACCTTTGGGGAGTCGGATTCAAAGTATATACGTAAAACAGGAATTTTTAGTGGGGGATAGGTGGCAGGAGGGTGGGGAAGGTCATGAGTGAGGTATGATTGTGGTGGAAGGGTAGGGATTTGTTGCATTGTGAGGATATATTGAGATATCTTTCAGTTGTCAGGGAGCCAGGTAGGGTGAAGGTGAGTAGGTTGGATATGGTGGGGGGAAGAGAGAGATAGTGCAGGGAAGAGGTATTTATCCAATGTATAATTGGAAGTTGGTGTGGTACTGGTTGAAGAGGCTGCGTGTACCACCTAGAGTATGTGAAACGGGGTATAGGTTTTTATTGTGAATTTTGGCATCAAGGGCACAATTGTGGAGAATGGCTTAATAAGGGAGAGGTTATGCCTGAAATGCATTGGGCTTGAAACTGCGTATCATGTCATTTATTTTTGTGAGGAGTTGGGGGTGAGGCGATGGTTTAGTGGGGTTTTGAACAGGGTAGGGGCGGGGAGGTTGTCGACCCTTAGGGCGTTAAGTATGGATGTTGAGGCGTGTCCTGAGGATGTAAGAAGAGCGGTCGCATATTTAGTGGTGGAGTACATTTACATCTCATGGAGCATGAGAGAGGAACCGGGTGCCATGGCCCCGGGCCATGGCCACAGACACGCAGCCTGTTACTCGCACCTTTATTACAAATAAAGTAAGAAGCCTCTGAAGCCTTATCATTTCAACCACGCCTCCAAGAGACACCAAATAACACGTCGTTATGAATGGTGGAAGCGGTGCCTCGCAGCTGATGTGTTTGCCCGAGAGGGAAGGAAGAGGAATGAAGTTATCTACCACTTCATCAGTATCTACAAGAAGCATCCGTCTCTCAACGAGTTATCCTGATGTCGTGTCTGCAAATCTCAGCATCCAGACACAGGTACAAGCAGGATTCAGGCCGAAATTTGTCTAATTCTCCGAGAAATGGCGTCACTGACTTCACTCCACAGCGTCCCACGCGGTTTCTCAGTCACGTGCTCAGCCTTTCAAGCATGTTCTGCTGTTGTTGTACAGCTCAGCACAACTATTTCAGCACTTCAGAGGTGAGTTAGTGGTGATTTCCCAGTGTGAGCGTGTCTCCTCATGTGTTGTGGGTGAGGGAGGTAGGCGCTTGGCCCTGTCTCACCATACACACCCGCCCTAGTATACGCCACACACTCCACTCACTGCACTCACTCCCTCTCTGCTGTTTTCTGTGAATTTCCTTGTGAATTCTTGCCAGAGCTGTGTATCCGAGTGTCTGAGGCCACTCCAAGCCACGTGGATCAGCAAGCCACGTGGGGTGATCACCAAGCCACGTGGATCAGCAAGCCACGTGGGGTGATCACCAAGCCATGTGGATCAGCAAGCCACGTGGATCAGCAAGCCACGTGGATCTACAAGCCACGTGGATCTACAAGCCACGTGGATCAGCAAGCCATGCTGTGCTCTGCGCCCGCATCAACCCATGACGTCACCATGTTGCTGACTTCACGATGCTGCCGACTCCAGGACGTCACTTCACTGATGTCACTTCGCGATGTCACCCCATGACATCCGTCACGTCACTCCATGAAGTCACCTCGCGACGTCTGCTGACGTCACTCACGATGTCAGTCCATGACATCCATCACGACATCACCCACATGATGTCCCGAGTGTTCAAGTTTCACAGTGATCATTTTATTTTCATTATTTTCGAGAAGTTTGAGAGAAGATATAAGTCGAGTGTTCATTAATTCCTCTCAGTCAGTGTTCTCACATGTTCGAGTATTGCTTGTGTCGATTTTTACACAGAAAAGCGTCTGTAAGCTATGTTGTACCACATGTGCAGTGTGTGTGCAGTTTCTCGTGTGCCCTATGTAGCACCTGTGTGTTACTTTGTCACTCGGTGTGACCCGCGCCCTGCGCGCTTGACAGCTGACATTTGTCAGTCCAGGCATCAGTTACGAGCGTTTGAGCGCTTTGTACAGAAAGTTCTTATTGTTCGCCGCTCGTAGATGCCTTTGCTGAATCGTACCCACGATGATTCTCCCATCGAGACCGTTCCACTTCACCTCCTAGACCGTCAGTCCAGTTATTGCAGATGACCAGTCTGGGGATGCTTACACTGCCCTCTGCTGTAACTTCTACTGTCGAGAGATGACACTCGTCGAGCCGTAGTTAAGCCTGTTGGCAGGCAACTGTCAGCCCCGTGTCACAGCTTCAGTGAGCAGCCTGCACAAAGTTGATGTCACTTTGACAGCTAGCCCCCTTACTGCAGTATGGTGTATGCTGTTACGACCTCCAGATGTTTTGCTGAGTCATCCCTGTCACGACTCACTCCACACTCGCCAGCAGCGACAGCTCCAGCGACATTACCAGTCGAGGAATATCCTCCTGAGTCGCTTGCCAGTCCTGTTTTATTGCGACTACTGATGACGCCTCACTCGAGGGCACCAGCAAGTTGTGCTCCACGTTGAGTGACCCCTGCAGCGACTACTACGATGTCTGCTTCACCTCCCAGAGGAGACCATACCCTGTTATGTCACAGCTCAGCCGCAGCTATGTCTCCCGTGTTGCAGTATCTGTCCAGACGCAGGAAGGCGTGCAGTGCTGCATCGACGCTCACAGCCTTAGACCACGAAGCACACCATTTTTTTTCTTCCTTCTCTGGAGGAATTATTTTTTTCTATGTCCGTATGTTTATATATATATGTATTTTTCTTTCGTGTTCTGTGACCTGTTATTGCGAGAGAGAGACCGAGTTTTTTTACTGCCAGACATGGTCGGGTCGACCATGGGTGGGTGTCCAAGCAATGTAGACAGCCTTGCTGTCTGCATAGACAGCCATGCTGTCTGCCAGCTGAGTTCATATTTCGTGCCATGCTAGTTTCCATAGTTTTCGCCAGAGGGCAAGCCTGTAGGCATACCCACGTCAGTCTGCGACACCCCTGCCTTTCCCTCACTTGGCACCCAGAGAACACCCAGACATCAGGCCTACTCCTCTCTCCTCGCAAGGCGCATGGCCCCGGGCCATGGCCACAGACACGCAGCCTGTTACTCGTACCTTTATTACAAATAAAGTAAGAAGCCTCCGAAGCCTTATCATTTCAACCACGCCTCCAAGAGACATCAAATAACACATCGTTATACACAAGGCACAGTACTTGTCCCCATCCTGTTCCTCATCCTCACATCAGTCACAGACAGAGATGTAAACCATAGCACCGTGTCATCATTTTGCAGATAAAACTAAGATTTGCATGAGACTGTCATCCACTGAGAACACGGCAAATCTCCAAGCAGAAATAAATCAAGTTTTCCGATGGGCAACGGAAAATAATATGATGTTCAAAGAGGACAAATTTCAACTAAAGTGTTATAGAAAACTGGAGGAAATAATAGTTAAACTGAGTATACTACAAACAATAGAGCGGAAAAGTAGTGTAAAGGACGTGGGAGTGGTAATGTCAAACTATCTCAACTTTAAGGATCATAACAGTGTCATTATCACATCTGCGAGGAAAATGATATGAAAACCTTCAAAACAAGGGATGCCAAGCCAATTATGATCCTTCTAAAATCACTTGTTCTCTCTTGGCTGGAATACTGCTGTGCATTACCATTCAAGGCAGCTGAAATCGCAGATCTAGAGAATGTATAGAGAACCTTTACTGCACATATAAGTTTCGTCAGACACCTTAACTACTGGGAATACTTGGAAACACTTGTCTTATACTCACTGGAGCGCAGGCGAGAAAGGTACATCATAATCTACACCTGGAAAAACCAAGCGGGACTGGTACCAAATTTGCACACAGAAATCACTCTCTAAGAAAACAATAGACTGGGCAGATGGTGCAACATACCCCCAGTGAAAAGTGAGGGTGCCATTGGTAGACAATGGCATAAGGGGAATTATCAATAGACGCCTTGCTGCCTTCAAGAGGGAGCTGGACAGATACCTAAAGTCAGTACCTGACCACCCGGGCTGTGGTTTATACATTGGACTACATGCGGTCAGCAGTAACAGCCTGGTTGATGAGGCCCTGATGCACCGGGAGGCCTGGTCAAGGACTGGGCCGCGGCGGCGTTGACCTCTAGAACACCCTCCAGGTAGGTAAGTACCCCCTTCAGCTTTGTTTTGCTTATAGCCAGGACATCCAATTCCTTTTCATTCATAACACTGGCAGTAATCTTTTTCTTACTGTGTGCATTGCATCCGCGCAAATTAAAACATCCCAGCTTTATAAAGCTTTTCTTATTGTTATTTTTAGTAATTTATACAGGAGAAGGGGTTACTAGCCCATTGCAACTATAGAGACATTTTATTGTAGCAACGTTTCACTCTCCAGAGAATTGTCAAGTTGTTACAAACAATTCTGAGTCACAGAAGTACGCTAACTTGCAGGGATTTTGATGACCTCGCACTGTTTGACACGAGAAAATTTGTTGATTTCCCTACTCATATCTGTGGCTCCTCCCTCGACCCTGTAGTGAGTAATCTGTCTGAAGGCATAGTCACTTGGTAACCTCCTTGGTTATGTTGCATCACCTCACCACAATGAACATTCCAACAAATTGAAGACATTGAAGATTCCATCAAAACGAGGTGAAGAATCCATAAACAAAACCTGGCTGTGGAAAAAGGAAACTGGCCGGTTCTTTGAGCTCACCACCTCCAATTGGAATGCTTTTTTTCATGGTGATTTTGATAACCAAGAGAATACCTTCACTGAACATATCCTTAATGCTATTGAGATTTCATCTTTTTTTATTATTTATCTTCCTATTTCATTAATTTTTTTACTGTTTGAATAAAAGTGC
Source organism: Cherax destructor (assembly GCA_009830355.1). Lineage (NCBI taxonomy): Eukaryota > Metazoa > Arthropoda > Malacostraca > Decapoda > Parastacidae > Cherax > Cherax destructor. The sequence goes on from WNWK01004811.1 coordinate 130,630, forward strand.
ATAGAACATGGTCATATAAAGTTTCATTAAAATCGGTCAACCTAAATTACTGGGAGCAGTTGAAGACCCTTGATTTGTACTCCCTGGAACACAGGTGAGAAAGATACATGATAATATACACTTGGAAAATCCTAGAGGGACTAGTACTAAATCTGCACACTAAAATCACTCCCTTGAAAGCAAAAGACTTGGCAGGAGATGCAACATCCCTGTGAGGAAAAAGTTCACTTAGATAAGAGTGGAAGTATGGATGAGTGGTCCAGGCATTATAATTGGTCGTATAAGTGTTCTGAAAAGTGTTAGAGTCTTTACCTTAACCTCCCTTTCCTCCCATTTTCCACCTGCTCTCATCGAGTCTGTAAGCATGGAATTCCACTCTTTGGTAGTTGTTATATATGGGGTTTACAATTAATTTAATGTAGATAAGAATTCCACTCCTGTTAGGTAAATTTGTTGGTGGTTTTAATGTGTTGTAAGCGGACTTTACTGTTACAGTATTAACATAATTTTGGTCCTGGCCATTTCTTTAAAGGTCCTTCAGCCAGTCGTATGAGACTGCTTGTCCAGTTTGTAATTATTGTTTCTTCCGAGCCTTACTGTACGGTTCGGGTCACCCGTCACAAGCGAGATGAGAAGAGCTGCATGGTCTATGATTACATTAAAAACTTGATAATTCTTCATTTTTGGGAACTCTGCTTTGTATTGGACTACAACTTCTTCAGCGTCCTCATTTTCGAACTCTGATGTTCTGCTGCCTCTGTGCAGGCCAACAATGTCTTCAAAGTCCTCAGTTGAAGAACTCTGCTTTTATCATACCACCAGGACTGAGCTACCCTTTTCTACAACATCCTACATTGAGGGAACTCTGAATTTTTCCCTATTCAACTGTGGCGAAATTCCATTTGTCTATACTACCAACAGTGTCTTGATTGGCGATGTTACCTTCTGGGGCTGGACAGTCACGACCACCTGTGACCACACCCCTTATCACTGGACAGTCACGACCACCTGTGACCACACCCTTATCACTGGACAGTCACGACCACCTGTGACCACACACCTTATCACTGGACAGTCACGACCACCTGTGACCACACCTATCCTGGCATGCAGTGCACCTATCCTGGAGTTGCCACTACACTGGACAGTCACGACCACCTGTGACCACACACCTTAAACACTGGACAGTCACGACCACCTGTGACCACACACTTATCACTGGACAGTCACGCACCTGTGACACACACTTATCACTGGCCGTTCCACTCCAGTTTCTGTGGAGTTCATACAACGCATAATCAGAAGACCACCTTTCTGTACATATTAGGCTTCCTTCATTTGATTTATTTAATTTTTTCATCATCTGCTTCACTTAAGACGATTTCATATTTATTAGTTTTATATTTTTGAGTTTTGCATATATTTAATATTTTTTTTTTATCTTATTTTGTTATGATTTA